>PVLD010005824.1:64541-107470 GCA_004027595.1 Dinomys branickii | reverse complement strand
ATCCATTTACTTATTAAAGCCTTGAGTTTATCTTTTTTTTTTTATAGCTGAGTTATATACCATTGTATAAAAAGACCACATCTTTTATATCCATTCCTGAGTGGGTGGACATTTGGGTTGTTTCCAAGATTTAGCTATGACAAATTGTGCTGCTATAAACATGGGTGTACATATGTCACTATGTAGGATGTTTTTAATTCTTCTGGGAAAATTCCCAGAAGGGGAATATCTGGGTTAAGTGGGACCTCTAATCCTAGTTTTGATTAATCCTCACTAATCCTAGTGAGGAATCTCCAAACTGATTTCCACAGTGGTTAGTCTACACTCCCACCAGCAGTGGAAAAGTGTTCCTTTTTCCCCACGGCCCCTCCAGCATTTGTTATTGGTTGATTTCTTGATGATAGCCATTCTTTCTGGGGTGAGATGGAATCTCAGAGTTGTTTTAATTTGCATTTCTCAAATGACCAATGATGTTGAACATTTTTTCATATATTTATTTGCCATTTGTATTTCTTCATCTGGGAAGTGTGTATTCATCTCAGATGCCCATTTTTGGATTGGGTCTTTGAATTTGGGGGGCCTGATTTTTCTTTTATATGTTCTAGATAGAAGTCCTTTGTCTGAGGGACAGTTGGCTAAGATTTCTACCTACTTTCTTTTTCAGTAGATTGAGTGTTTCTGTTTTAATATTTAGATATTTGAACCATTTTGACTTTAGTGTAGTGCATAGTGAAAGACATGGGCCTAGTTTTAGTCTTCAGCATGTGGAAAGGCAGTTTTTCCAGTACCATTTATTAAAGAGGCTGTCTTTTTTCCAGTGAACATGGTTGGCCCCTTTGTCAAAGATTAGGTGGTTGAGTGTGTTTGGAGATGTGTCTGCATCTTCTAATCAGTTGCATTAATCTTCAGGTCTGTTTTCTTGCCAGTACCATGCTGATTTTATCACAGTAGCTTTATAGTATAATTTCAAGTCATGTATTGTGATGCCTCCTATCTTTCCTTTGTTTCCCAGGATGGCTTTTGCTATTGTAGGCCTCCTCTGGTTCCAGATGAATTTTAGGAATGTTTTCTCTAGATCTGTGAGGTATAGTAGTGGAATTTTAACGGGATTGCATTGAATGTGTACAACAATTTTGGGAGTATGGCCATTTTCACAATGTTGGTTCCTCCTATCCAGGAGAAAGGAGTATCTTTCCATTTTCTGAAATCCTTTTCAATCTTTTTTTTCAGAGTACGGAATCTACAAAAGTTCTTGCACAAAAGAAAAATAAATTCTTGCACAGGCACAAAAGAGACATAGATATATGTTCAGAAGCAGTTTTGCAAAAAAGAAAGAATGGTAGAAAGAAAGAAACAGTTTTTCAGTTGTGAAAATGTGAAAGCCTTCTTACTGATCATGAAGAAGAAAATAGATAAGTGGTGTTATATCACTTAATGAAATATTTCAGAATGAACTATAGAAGTGGATGAAATCTTAAAACAATGCTAAACAGCAAAGATTTTTGGAATAATGTGATACAATGTATATATAAATTTGAATTTTTAAACAATACTACATATGTAAGAAGAAAGAGAGAGAGAGAATAAAGTAACTCACAGGAAAGGTAAACTCAAGCTCGGAGTATTTATTACCTTTTGTGGGGAGAGACGACTGCAGTGAGACTAGGTTCATAGCTATTTCTTATGTTGGTTTGTGGTATCAAGTTTTCCACATATTGTTGCTTGTAATTTTTATGTATAAAATGTTCTGTAGTAAGTAAATTTTTATGCCTTTTATAAAAATAAAAGACACAGGAAATATCTAATGTGGAAATGACAGTCTACTATCACCTAACCTTCATAAGTAACAACTATTAACATTTTGGGGTGTTTTTCCAGATGATGTTTAAGTGATTTGTTATAATCAAGTATTCAGAGAGTTGTCAAGTTGTTCAAGGAGTACAACCCACTTTTATGCATCTCTAAAAGCATTTACTTGTTTTCAGAAAGGAACCCCCTCTGTCCATCTCCACTAGAGTTCTTGGAAATTCATAACTAACAGAAAGTAAGTCAAAATTTTTCAAAACAAATGCGCTAGTGATATTGGAATTACAGTAATACCTTGGCAGTCGCCAGTTGGTTCTTTGAGGCACAAACAGTACCAAAAAGCGCAAATACCAAATTGTCCTGGCTGGGAAGAGTAGCGAGTCACAGGGTAACTGACACCAAGTTGTAACTTCCATGGTGAGAATAAAGACACTAAGGCATATTTGTTGTTATGGGGAACCAAGGGGTCTGAAGTTCAGCCACAGTGATGGCAACCTGGAAAAGGGCCTCGACCCAGGGCCAAACCCAGATTTTGAAACCCGGATTTTATTAATTCAAGAAGAAGCGAGTGGCCTGAGGGTCTGTGAGAACGTTGGGAAGTAGGTGAGTCCTGTGAGCTGGGTTAGGTAGGAGGCCTGAAATCACTTCTGCAATATTGAGAGAGGATATGCAGAAAGAGTCATCTGCATAACACAATTGAGATAGTACCTAGTGTTTTGGGGTCAACATTTCTGTTCTGAGGTATACTCTTTCTAGCCCCAGGAAGTCATAGCCTCTATCTTGAAGCTTGAGTCTTTTCTCGATTCTTGCTCGATTCCTCCAGCTGACAGCATAGAGCCAGTGCTCTTCATTCCACCTCGTCCTGGCTCACACAAGGGAACAACAGGGAAGAGTGTGTCCGGGGAGACACTGCCTGCCATCTTCGTCTTCGAAGACTACCATCAGCACCTCTGCTGGACCGATAGGCATTGCTGAAAGCCAATTGAAGGGAGAAGAAAAAGTCCCAGCCAGCTCTGTACATAGCAATACATGCAAATAGGGTCAAGCTCAGCCAGAATGGAGACAATTGCTCCTCCTTCAAGGGGAGTTGCCCAGGGGGTCCTCCACACTAAGTGTTGCAGCTCTTGGTATTATAGTTGTTAGTGTCACAGCCCCTGGCAGCTTCTACACAGCCCTCTCCAGTCCCCAGCAGCTGAGGCTTAGAGGCCCCTTTGCAGCTTTCTGGAAACCCACAGGTAACTTTTGCCTTCTCTCTGGGGCACATTGCTGCTGACCAGCCTCTGGCCTTCCCCGCTGCTCTCACCACTGGCCTTTGGTCTCCTCTACCACTGTTGCAGGTCCCAGGTTCTCATCAAGGTTAGTAACCCCTGGTGTTTATAAACCCTTTTAGTGGAGCCTGCTAAGCTCCTCTACTGGAGATAAGAACTACACACAGAACAGGACCACCCAGAGGATGAGGCTTTATTAGGACCTGCACCACAGCATAGGACATCTGAATGGGAGTGTGTCCTCCTCTATTTGACTGGAGGAGTCGGGGGAGGCACTGCTTACACAGAGCAGGAGCCGGCTGCATCTGAAGACCACCTTGAGGACTTCTGGAAGGTCGTCAGAGGTGAGGGTCATCTGGAGGCTCTGGCCTGGATCTGGGATACTTGTGAGTTTCAAGCTGGTTGCAGCCAGGTCTATAGGAATCTAGGGACAGGGACCGTGGCCCCTGGGAAAGCTCAGCAGAACCTGGAACTTTGGGAGAAGCTGGTCATTTTATAAACAGTTCTTTCTCTTATGCTGAAATGGCAGGGCTAAAACTGTGGCTGCTGTGACTTTTATGACATCTCCGAAAGGAACTAACTATAGCACTGATCATGGCCTTAATCATAGTGATCATAGGGTTAAGGGGTTTGGGGTATCAACACGGGCCTGGTGCCTCCCTGATCCAACTGCCAGTAGGTGCAGTGCCTGGAGATGGGTTAGGAGTGGGACAGCCACCAGCAGAATCATGACCCTTTTTGCTGTCAGCGGGGAGTGGGGGGGGTGGAGTGGGGGGTGGGGGGTGGAAGGTGCAGGGAAGGGTGGAGCCTCATTTCTTTCTGTCTGGTGACTCCAATCTCATCTCCCTGTCAGTGAAAGACTCCTCAAAAGGTACTGCCTGCTGCATCTGACAGTGCAGACTTAGCTGAGGATGAGGTCAGTGCTACAGTGCTGACCTGGCAGGTGAAGGACCCTGGGTTGGATCCCAGCACTGCAGAAAGGGTGGGGGGATAGATTTAGATGTTGTCTGGGTAAAAAGAGCAAGGGGATTGATTTAGATGTTCTGTGGGGTTACAGTCTCTCAATAATTCTTTTCCACCTCTTAGTCCATCCCAATATTGTCTTAATATTCTTTTGCCTTTTTGAGACAGGGTTTCATTATGCAGTTCAGGATGGCCTTGGACTCACACTGTAGCCCAGGCAGGCCTTGAACTCACAGTGATCCTCCTGCCTCAGCCTCTGGAGTGCTGGAATTACAGGTGTGCCCCACCATGCCTGGCCTTATTGTCTTAATATTCTAAAGTCCATGATGATTTTAATCATTGCCCAGTGACCTAATAATGGAATAGTAGAAAGAGAAGTGAAATTTCTAAAAAATGACAAAGAAATGAAGGAAATATAAACTGGAGTTAAAGTTAGTTAAAAGAACATGGTGGTGCTCAGGTTTTCCTCCTCCGCAGCTACATCTGAGGAGCAAGCCTTCTTTCAGTGCAGGTCAGACTACTCTCCAAGAGCTCTTGCTAACAGGAATAGGACATAGGGAAGAATCCCAGGGTGTTCTTGTCTCATACTTTCTCCACTCGATTCATATCCCTCACTATCGCAGTGTGTCTATTTGGATACTTTAGGGTAAGGGAAGTCACAGAAACCCCATCTCAAAACTGAATAAAGGGGCTGGGGATATAGCTCAGTGGAATAAGCGCCTGCCTAGCAAGCTCAGGTTCCTGAGATTGATCCCCAGTACCGCCAAAAAAAAAAAAACAAAAAAACAATAAAAATCATGAACTTTAAGCCAGGTGTGGTGGCGCATGCCTGTAGAGGCTGAGACAGGAAGATTGCTGTGTTTGAGGCCAGTTTGGGCTAGACAGTGAGTTCAAGGCCAGCCTGAGCTACAGAGCAAGACCCTGCCTCAAAAAAAAAGAAACAAAAACAGAAGTTTATTTTCTCAAGAACAGGTAGTCAGAAGGTAGACCAGTTCCAGGAACATTGTGATCAGAGCACCTGTTCAATTTCTCTTCTTTGCTCAGCACTCCCTGTGGGTCACCTTAAGCTCTGCACCCACGAGCAACACAGTAGGGGACCTGCTGCTACCTTTCAGATGGAAGGCATGCTTTCAGTTTGAATATATAGTGTTACTTATTCTTTCACCATAGCAGAATATACAGGCAGTGGAATCCAAAGTTAAGTTTGGGAGATGGAGGGGCAAGAAAATTCTCTTACAGTTACGACTCATGATTGCCTGCTTCTTTCCTCCAGGACTCCGGGTCCTGTAGGTCTGAAGCTTTCATGAAAATGTTGCTCACACCCAGTCCCAGTCTAAGACATATGAATTTCCTCACCAAAAGAGAAGCTGATGCTGTCACCTGGTTTATATTTGGATTTTTGTACAACTAGAAACACAGACAAGAAGAGAGTTACTGCCACACTGTTGGCAGCTATTCTTGGCTCTGACCTTCTGCCAAGGAAAGAAGAGTGGGCCCCTGCAGACACTTGCCTTAGCATCCATCCCTCTACCCTCCTTGGTATCAGAGACCCAGTTTCCATCAATTATTCATTTGTTTCCCATCACAAGTCATGTGACTCCGTTCCTCCCCCCCCCCGGACGGGGAATCGAACTCAGGGCCTTAGTGCTTAGCGGGCAAGCACTTACACCACTGAGCTATACCTCCAGCCCAAGTCATGTGACTCACAAGATAAGTTTCATTCCCAGCCACAGGAGTAGGTCCTAACTAGTCTCGGCCACACACGTGATTTTGTTGGCTTTACGATAATAGAGTCAGAAACCTGAGCTTGAGCCAATTGGCACGAGGAAACTCCTGGTAACTATTACGGATTTAGGGGTGAAGAACTTGACCCACTTGCTCCAGTGAGACTTATGGGAGTGGCTTTCATTCTATGACTTGGGTAGAGGGAAATGAAGTAGCATGTTTCACCGTGTGATCTAGAGAGAAATAGTCGACAGTTTTCTCTACAACATCACTTAAGTATTTAACCAGGGTTCTTAGATCTTTACTCTTTTATTTAACCAATTCCTTTCTGATTTGTTTTAAAAGCACCCTGTTCAAAGTAGAACTGTGTTTTTCCAAATCACTACAAAGAATGTTAGAGATTTCTGTGTTACATAACATTTCAGCTGCTAGTCAAATAAGCAGTGTAACAGATCTGTTGCAATATTATAATACTTGTCTTCCTGTAAGTAACCAAGTCTCAGCTGTCATGAACTCATTTGTATCAGATTTAAGATCTCTAAAAATCCTTTGATCATTCTTTCTAAGTGTTCTTCTATGTGTTACAGCCCAAATGACTTATTCCATCTTTTTGTGCTTGATCATTATTTCCTGTTGCAAATAAAAAATCCACAGATGTTAGCGGAGGCAGACCACACAGAGGAAACAAATCCAAATGCAGAACGAGTCTGCTCTGGTGAAGGAAAACTTGCTGCTCTTTCCCAGAAGAAAGGACTTCAGTGTCTCTGGCACACTACCAGAGAGCTGGCTGGTCATCTTGAAACAGAGTGCCAAATTGGGGGTTCACTATGAATCCTGGTGGCCTGCAAATCAGGAAAATTAGGCAGTCTGAAGTGGCAGCTTTGATGATGAAGAGTCCATGGTACTGAGTTTTCTTAAGAATAATGTGTCAATGAATACATTGGGTTGGCAAGGGAAAGAAGAGACTAATATCTAGGTTTCAGGTGGTCATGCCTCTTTAATTAAAAACTCTCTCCAAGGGGCTATAAATAATCTTGTCCTTATTGGAGCCCGGAGGGCATGGAGGAGCATGTCATACGTATGGTTTAAAGCCAGGATGTCCATCATACTGTATGTCTGGGTACTTCTGCCTCTACATCAGGGTTTCTTCGCCTTGAGACTATAGTCACTTGGGCCAGGAAGTGCTTTTGTGGGGGTAGCTGAGGGGATGTCCTGCTTGTTGCAGGATGTCCTCCTCTGCCTACCAGAAGTCTGTAGCACCTTCCCAGCTGTGACAGTCAAAAATGTCTGTAGATATGGCTCAATTGAGAACAACTGCTCTTAGACCATGCCAAGGGGTTTCAGAATTGTTTACATAATGTAACCCAGGTGTGGGATGCAATATCTAACCCACAAAACTGTTCGAAGTATAATCAACCATTAGAGTGAGCAGACTGAGCACAGACTGTAGTGATTATACTGACAACATGTTTAGCCAGATTGAAAATTATGATTCTCTTGGTCAAACACCTTTAAGATCTAAGTCCCACTAATATTCCCTCAATATTTGAAAAATAAGTCAGTGCATTCTTGTAGCTTCTATTTTCCTATTCTTATTATGCAGTTTTGCAAACCCTCACCACGCCAAGGCTGCACTGTGATGGAACTGGATCACATGCCAGAGCCCACTCTGTTGCTGCTGAGGCTGCTGCCAGCCCTGCTTCTCTCAGCTGGGCAAGTGCTACCTGACCCAGTTCTCCCGGAACCCCAGGGAGTCAATGCTGAGACACCAACAAGCTTAGCAAAAGCCTGGGTTTTCCTCAGCATGCCTGTAAAAGTTTTTAAGTTGTTCCATATCTGATCAAATTGAGGTTTTCAAGAAGTCCATTTTAAATTTGTAATAAAAATTCACAACTTGAATTTAAAAAACCAACAATATGCAAACAATTGTTAATAAAGTCTTAAATAATTAAAGAAGAAGGGGGAAGAAAAAAGAGGAGGAGGAGAGGAAGAAGAAGAACAGGAATAAGAAGCTTTAAACAAGTTGCCTAAAAATCACAGAACAAATCATAGCAATGCAGTAAGTTGGGGACTACTTCCTTCTTTACAAATAAAGGCAGAGATTTGTTTAGTCCTTTGGTGGAACTTTCCTACTCTGCACTCAGGAAAGTACTAACTATGAGTGAGGAGGCCAGCTTGGAAATCCATGACATACAGTGGTTGGGATGGGAAGTCCTGAGGTAGGGCCACTCCACTATGGCTATTGCCCTGTGGGTGGGTCTGGGCGAATCGCGTACGCACCTCACGCTTTCAAAGGGAAGTGTGTAGATATGCATAGATCAATATGCTTGAAATATATCTAAATCCAATCCAAGGCACTAAACAATACATCAAAGCCAGGCGTGGTGGCCCACGCCTGTAATCCTAGCACTTGGGAGGTGCAAGCAAGATGATCATTGCAAGTTTCAGACCAGCCTGGGCTACGAAGTGAGCTCAAAGCCAGCCTGAACTGCACAGTGAGACCCTGTCTCAAAAAGACCAAAAAAAAAAAAAAAAAAAAAAAACCAAACCAAACCAAAACAAAAACCCCCACAAAAAACAAAACCTTCAGCTCATTGCAGATCCCTTCACTTTGTTCTGAACTATTTCCCCTGTTTCAATATTTGCTGTTCCCTTCTATCTAGTCCACCCTGCTGCTTTCCCTTGTCCAGCCCTCAAAGTCCAGCTCAGGTGCCACCTTTATCTGGAAGTGCAGGCAGCCTCACTGCCTCAGAGACAAAGCAATCTCCTCTGAGGTCCAATGGCATTGACTTCTGTTACTACACACTGGCAGCTGTTCTGATTTTTTTGTTTTGATTGATTTTGGTTTTGTTCTTATTCTTTTTGGTCTGGGGGATCGAACCCGGGGCCTTCACACTGAGCTACATGCCCAACACTTTCTTATTTTGAGAAAGGGTCTCATTAAATCACTAAATTTCTCAGACTGGGCTCAAATTTACAATCCTCCTGGCTCAGCCTCCAAGAGTGCAGGTATTACAGGTGTGCAGTGCCATGGTCAGCTGTACTACTGTTGTATTTTAGGTGTGTTTCCTCACATCCAGAAGAGAATCCCTTACTCATTCAATAGTTCTCTTGCTACTTCTTGTATCTCCCCGACACAGCCACCAGCACACGTGTTGTTTAAATCATTAACATTGTTTACATTTTCCATTTGATCTCAAAGGATATTGCAGATGAGCACACTGCACTGGTGCTCTTTGTGTACATAGGAAAATATAAACTCTAAAGTCTTTGACTTAGCTTTTATTAAATTTGTAGTCATGGCCAAAAAATATCAGGATAGTATTTCCTTTTTTTTTTTTTTTGCAGTACCAGAAACCAAACTCAGGACTTTGAATTTGTGAGGCAGACACTTATTCCAATGAGCTATATCCCCAGCCTAGGACAGTATTTCCTTGAGAGGATCAGGTCAGTAATGCAGACAATTTTCAGACAACAACATGGAACTTTCCATAACTTGGGGCAGAAAAAGGAAAAGCTGGGAAATATTTACTGTGAATAGCCATGACTGTGCAAAGAGGAAAGAGCATTCGCTGAACAGGGTGAAGCTCTGAACGTACTCTGGTTCTTAGCCCATTGAATTCCTGGCTAATTTTTAAAATAAAGAGTAAACTATTGTTTTATAACAATCTGCCAAATTTTTTGTCCCTTCCTATGGGTAATTTAACCCTTACACTTGAATCTACATTTACAAGTTTGCTGTAGAATAACGTATTTATTATGAACAGGTACAATTTTAAAATTCATTTATTATAAAAGTGTAACTTAGTCACGTAAGTTTTAATGGCTAACCCATCTCTGTGTTGATTAGTTTACCATCTGTGACCTTATAACCTTGTCCTATATAATTTCACCAGTTTTTGTGTCCTATGAATAAATTTTCTTTGCAGAAAGCACTCTGCCACTTAGTCTTTAAAATCTTTCCATGTCCATTTCAGAAAAGTGCATTTATGATTTTAAAAGATTTATTTCTAAGTAAGATGTGAATACTGTTTCTCCAATACCCTGTATACTTCTTTTAGAGGGTTTAAATAAGGCGTCTCTGGAAAAGGTAACAGGATGGAAAGCAGTCTTCTTTTTAAGCAAAGGATGTTATTGCTTTTTCCAAAAAGGTCTTTGGAATGATGCTATGTACACATGGTCATGCAGATAACTCTATGGGGTGGTGATTTGGTTTCCTTCAGGTTTATGTCCACAAGAGGATTGCTGATGCTGGGACAACCTAAGTGTCTGCTGACGGACGAATGGACAGGAAACTCTGGAACACACACCAAATGGGATATTATTCAGGTCCAAATAAGAGCAAGATATTGCCATGTGTCACAACACAAATGAGTGTGGAGCATATCCACGTTAGGCCATGTGAAATAAGCCAGACATAGAAAGAAAAGTACTGTGTAATCTTACTTATATGTGGAACAAAAGAAAAGGAAAGAAGAGAAAGGAAGGAAGGAAGAATGGAAGGAAGGAAGGAAGGGAAAGGAATGAGAGGAAAGGAAAGAAAAGGAAAGAGGAATAGATACCCACAGATGGAGGATAAGACAGGGCTTGGAAGGTGAGGGAGAGGGGAGAAAGGGGAGAGGCTGGTGAGAGAATTTAAAGTAGCGAATGTGTAGGAAGAACAAGTGTAGAGGTTGAATGCACGACATGAAGACTATGGGTAATAAAACAATATATTTGGGAATAATGCTAAACGAATAGATATTACCTGCACTTGCCACAAAACAACAAAAAAATCAGTAACTAGTTATATATAAATACATAGTCTCTCTCTCTCTCACTTACCTACATGAGGGTAGGTTAATTTTCTTCATTATAGTAATGTTTCCACTATCTATATGTATCCCATAACATTGTTGTGTACCTTAAATATACAAAATAATTTTTCCCAAAAAGGTCATCAGAGAGTCAAAATGTCTTAATACTCATTGTACATGTTGGTACCAATACATGGGATCTGTCAGCCCATGGGTCTCTCTGAAACAGTAATTTAGATACAAATAGTATCTTTTGTCATGAAGCCTTCAAGGCTGCTTGTTAGATTGCTATTGTGCTTACGAGAGTAAATTAAACTGCACGGCATATTTGCATTTGCAGAAACAACAAATGTGCTGTTGTTCTACCGTGACTGTGTTCAGGCCGATTTGTCATTTAATGCATGAAGAAATATATGATGAGTAGTTCTATTTCAATATATGTGTTAGAATGAAAATATAATAAATTACTGTGCATTTTTAATAATAAGATAACATTGCATTAATGAACCAGCTGGATAGTGCTGCTTGTAATACTGTATAATAATGGGGAAGCTACTGATTTGATTCTTGGATTTGTATCTGTGACTTATACGAAGAAATTTTTGCTTGACTCAATTTTTCTGCCATTCTCTGAGAACATCTCTTTTTTTGAAAAGTCATAAGAATAAAAGTTACCAAAGTTAAAGAGTCCTTGTCTCTCCTGACATATTTAATCTATTCTCTCTCTCTCTCTCTCTCTCTCTCTCTTTCTCTCTCTCACTTACCTACCTACCTACCTACACATCGTCTATCTAATCTATCTCTCTATGTTGCTGCACTGGGGATTGAACCCAGAGCTTCTTTTACGCTCGGCAAGCACTCTACCACTAGGCTACATCCATGGCCCTTTTTGTTTTTATTATTTTTTTAACTATTGAGACAGGGTGTCCTTACATTGCCTGTGCTAGATTTGAACTTGCAATACTCCAGCCTCAGCCTCCTGAGTATCTGATATTACAGGCATGTGCCATCATGCGTGATTCCCCTGAGTATAAAACTTTCTTCTCATTACTGCACTATAAATAAAAACTTGAAAAATAAATAAATAAATAAAAACTTGAAATAATTTAGAATCTTTAAAACAAACTAAGGAAAAAAACAACCCAAAACTCAATGCAATTTTATGTATTGAGAAATGTTATATAGCAAAAGACCTTGAGAAAATAACCAGAGTTTAATGTGCTAGGCAGGTGCTGGAGACTCAAATATTCACAAAATGAATAAAACTTACATTATCTTTCTGCTCCCCCCCATTAACTCTTATAATGCAAATGTTAGTATGACTAAGCGGAATCAGAGAGGAATGAAACAGAGCCAGCCTGTTAGCATATTATCAACCCTTCTTTAACTCCTAACAACTTTCTTACTCTAATCTATCCTGCCCAGGACTCTAGGGAGACCACTGTGAGGACTGCCTCCACTAATCTTTAGTTGATATGAAATGATTATCAAGGACAAGTGTGGGGGACAGTGTCATTCAGAAGGGAAAGGCTCACTACACAGTGGAGCTGCTCAGGGGTGGCCAGGGTGGCCCTAGGTTGGCTCTGATCAAGTCCTTCCTTCCTTCCTGTCAGTCTGTACCCTTAGTCATTGGGAATCTCAGAACTTTGGGTTTCTGTGCTAGTTTAAGTTCAGTGCTTTTTTCTCTTTTTGATAGATTCAAAATCACATTCACTTGGGGCTGGAGTGTAGCTCAGTGGTAGAGGGCTTGCTTACATGCATGACACTTTGGGTTTGACTTCCAGTACCACACAGAGAAAGAAAGAAAGAAAGAAAGAAAGAAAGAAAGAAAGAAAGAAAGAAAGAAAGAAAGAAAGAAAAGGAAGAAAGAAAGAAGGGCCACACTGACTAATTCCATGCGGTTCCTTCCTCTTGCTTGTGCTGTGGAGGTACTAACCATGGAGGATTGAGGATTTTCCTTTCCAAGGGCCAGACCTCCTAAGAACTGCCCCACTAAAGAGTACAGTGGTTTTTTGTGCAGGCTCAGCAGGGCAAATTCTGTGTCCGAATGTGTCTGTGTCACAGCCCAACTCATGTTGAGAGTCTCTTCTGTTGAAGATTCCTTGGTCACTGGTTCCCAGGTACTGGTTCCCTTCAAGTACTCTTACCTCTTCAAGCAGGCAGTGGTAGCTTGTATTTTATGACACAAATCTTGTGTTTCCCTCTGGAGGGAAGATAAGTGAAATACATGTTCTTCAACTCTAATGGTTCCTTTTACTTAGTTCTTCTTCCTCTTCTTCTCCTCCTTGAGATGGGTCTCATTGTGTATGCCTAGGCTGAGCTTAAATGATCATTCTGCTCAGTCTCCAGCAGCCAGGACCGCAGGTCATGCCAACACAGCTGGCTTTAGCTCTTACTTAGGCTCCTCTCTCTCGGACTCACTAATGCAGGTGATGTTAGGATGTGTATGTCCTCCTTGGTGGCAGGAGCCATTCATGCTCCCACCTTCCTTTCAGGCCCTCACCAAGCATCGGCCACCTGGTACAGTCAATGGGGAATTCTAATTTGATTACCTTGCTCTTTAATATATTTAAAGTATGGATTTTTGAAACAAGACTTAATCCTTTTATAAAAACTATGAAGAAAACCAAGTATTGTCATAAAATGCAGATTATACCCACAAAACATGAATGTTCTACATTGCTTGGCAATATAAGGAAAAAGAGCCTCCTAGAAATCGAGTGCAGAATGAGAGAGTAGAAATGAATTCTTTTCTCAAGGTATTTCCAATACCTGGAGTTCTGGTCAGTGATTGAGTTTTTGTGTGGAGACAAAGGAAAATGCACAGATGAAGCCGCAGACTCGACTCCAGGCACTGAAAGCAGAGGCCCACTTAGTAACTGGTAGTTATTACTTATCCAGTGTTTACTGTATGCCGGGCACTGTTCTTAGTGTCTTAGTGTCCACTAAAATTGAATCCTAGCAATGCTCAGAGCTCTCTTCTTGGAAGTTGAGTCACCTGCCAGGGTTGTAGAACTAGTGTTGGATCTGGGACTTATACAAATAGCCATAGGATCTTTTCCTTTGCTTTTATGAAATCATTGTATCTTATACGATTATTATCTTTCTCTTGAGATAGTAGCAAAGAAGGAAGAGAAAATATTTGGTTCCAAAATATGAATGACTCATATATATACTAGCATTGATTCAATGCTTCTAGTTTTTGTTTTCACCTTTGGACAAACAGGAAAATATTTTCTTTGAAATACAACAATCTTGTTTTATGTCTTTACTATTTGGTTGTTTAAGTTGGCTTATGCAAACAAGGAAATTGAGGGCATCTAATTCTAGAAGCAAACTAGAAATGGGCAATTTAACACTGCCAGGATATTCTCTCTCTCTCTCCCTCCCTCTCTCCCTCTCTCTTTCTCTACCCTTTTCTCCCTCCCTCCCTCTCATCGTCCTTTTTACTCTCACCTCTCATTGCAGATTACACTTTTCTGCTTCTCAACTTATGTGGCAGGGCAGGGACACCCTGAGCCACCAAGTTTTTATCACCTCCCTGCTAATTCAATTGTCTGTGAGGGGAATATGTTGGTATCAGTCTCAGCAAAGGGACCTTCCTTGGCAAAGTGTAGATCAGGTGCTAGTTAACCTTTGGTGAAGACACTAGGGCTGGGGCAAGGCTATGCAGTCCAAATGCGGTGTTCATTCTGCAAATCTGTAGCTATGAATGGACAATTTTCTGAAAAGGGATAAATGGCGGAGATGACAGTGGAGAAGGACAAATGGCTCAGTAAATATCTGCTGTAGATTTCACTGAGACTCAAATGAGAAACAATTTTTGGGTCTATCTGTCTCTTCCTGAATGCATACACTCAGGCTTAACTGTCTGAGCTTATAGAATAGGGAAAAATTATTTTTAGGGTTGGATCGACAACTATGTATAAGCCTAAAGGGCCCCCATGACATTAAGTAAAGCCCACAAAAGGCAAAAAAAGGATAGTCAGAGGCAAGAATAAGCTTATTTTAGCTTCTTTTTTATTAGTACATATTTGTCATATGTATTGATCATTTTCATCACTGATCATGTTTTTCCCATCCCCCTCCCCTCCCTTCAGCCCGTCTTCCCTGCCCACTTACGAAGCTTCGTTTCTGTTTTCCCTCTCGTCCTTTTTCCCTGTCCCTTTTCTTCCCCCTCCGCACTCCTTTTTCCCCTTCCCATTTGAACATGCTCTTCCTAGTTCCTAATATCTATCCCCTCCATCTTGCTCATTTACCCTTTGGCTTTCTCACCCAAGAAAACAACGTGCTATTTCACTTGTGTGTCTGATTAATTTCACTTAAAATTAAGGTCTCAAGGTGCACTGACTGACCTGAAAGTGATCTGAGTTTATCCTTCATGGTAGAGTTGTACTCCATTGTTTACAAACAGCACATTTTCTTTGTCCACCCATCCGGTGATGGACGTATGGGCTGTTTCTAAGATTTAGCTATTATAAATTGTGCTGCTATGAACATGGGTATGCATGTATCACTGTGGTATGATGCTTTTAACTCTTTCAGGGAGATACCTCGGAGGGGACCAGCTGGGTCAAGCGGAAACTCTAGTTTTCATTTTTTGAGGAAGCTTCATACTGATTTCCATAGTGGTTGTACCAATTTACACTCCCACCAACAGTGGAGATGGAGTCTTTTTCCCCACACCCTTGCCAGCATTTGTTATTGGTTGGTTTTTTTGATGATACTCATTCCTTCTGGAGACAGAATCTCAGAGTTGTTTTAATCTGCATTTCTCACATGACCAGTGATGTTGAGATTTTCTTCATCTATTTATTTGCTATTTGTCCTTCTTCATTTGAGAAGGGTGTATTCATCTCAGATGCCCATTTTTTGATTGGGTCTTTAAATTTGAGAGTGAGGTCTGATTTTTTAATTTTTTTAATATACTCTAGATATTAGTCCTTTAGACAAGCATAAGCTTTATTAGGTTTCTTTAAATGAAAGATGGCTATCTTCCTCCATGAAATAGCCAAATATGGCTATTACTTCCACAGCTCCTAGAGCCTTCCCTGACAGGAGTAAATGTTAGCTGCTATTTAAATTGATTTAGAAGGCACACAATTAATAGTATTACACATTGCTGAGGGGGGAGTTAGTGACACAGGGAAAAGACAAAATATTACAGACAATAATATCACCTGGCACTGGCTTTAAACTTAACACTAGGTCGGCTCTGGCCAAGTCCTTTCCTTTAAATTTAACACTATTCTAGACCAAGGCCCAGTACAGAAGATAATAGTACAACAATGGAATAAAAGATAAGAAAAATAAAAACAAGAAGACAAATGTTTTAAAGGCAAAGATTATATAATCCATTTCATATGTTAATATTAATCTTGTAGTAGCCTCGTTAACTATTTCCTTCTGTTAATTTGACATCTCCTTTGATATCTAAAAGTCAGTCTTTTTAATATCTATCTATTTATCTATATCTCTATATATATACACACACATATACATTAATTCCATAAAATCCTTATTATTTACTATGATTGAGAAGCCTTAGGTCACAAATAACTATCTATAATTAAAAGTGGATATTAGTTTAAAATATTTTGTATCTTTTTTCACATTAACTCAAATGCATCACAAATATTTCCCAAAGAAGTGCCATTCTGTGGAGCAGGAGGATTTTGTTGTCTAAGCCTACTGTGCTCTCATCTCCCTCCATCTCTGTGGTTACTACAACTTCTAATGACAAAATCCAGTTGGTTATTCAGATATAGTTAATATTACCATCTCTGTCCCATGCCACTTGAAGAGAGTGTTTCTTCATTCTTGGAATGAAGCATTTCAGCACGTCTATGCTAGAAGAAAGGACATGTAGCTCTTCCTCAGCAGTGATCTTTGATGAGGCGAAAAGGCTATTGAGCTCTTATAGTTTATAGATGGAGAAAGTTATATAAGCAAACAGATTAAGGATTAAGGGTGTAGGTATTGGATACAACTACCATAAACTAACACTTCAAGTCATGTCAGAATTCAAGAATGATGGACAGGAAAAAGTCATACAACTAATTAGAGAATGAGATAGCACTTTAATTTACAAAACATCTCAGGGAGTAAATAGTGCCAGCAAGCTCTTAAACCTAAATTCTGCAATGTCTTTTTGGTACATGGCCTTCTTTCTGGTAACCCTTTGCTTAAGAATTACTACATGCCGGCAACACCGACTTGTGCTTCGTATAGCACAGGACTTCCAAATGTCTGTGTCCAGTTCACAGCTTTTCCAGATATCCTTGCCTAAAGGTTTTTGAAAAAAGAATAGAATGGCAGCAGTATAGGTATATTAGCTTTTAATTTTTTTTTTCTGGTACCAGGGATCGAACTCAGGACCTTGCGCTTGCCAGGCAAGCACTTATGCCACTGAGCTATACCCCCAGCCCCTTATATTAGCTTTTAAATAGGGGAAAGGAGACAGAGCTCAGATCTGAAGCTGCAAAAGTATAGCAGGCGTGATGAAAGCTACAGGGGACTGTGAGCTTGTGAACTCAGGTTGGAGACTATGGATAGAGAAATAAAACAGAAGATTTCACATCTTGAGAAGCTGAGCTGAGACTTTTTGAAAATTGAGATATGTAAAACTAGCTGTATAGAGAGAGGTAATTAAAAAAATCAATGAACACACAGGTTCAGAAAGGATACATGCTCAAAAGAGACCTGAGAAGTTCTGCTCTGATCTCAAGCTTCAGAACTTTCTCTCCAGATTAGTAAAGATCTTCTCTAGCACAGTGGAGGGGCCTTTTTGAAAAAATGACCAATTTTTAACAAAAAAAATCACAAGGCATACAAATAAACACAAAAACATGACTCATTCAAAAGAGTAAAATAGTGGGCCCCGCGGCTGCTCCGCTGTGGGCCCCGCTGAGGGCGCCCCACGGACTGGACCCGCCCCCACCCATAGCACGGCGACGGGGCGGAGCCAGGCGGTCTGCTGTGAGCATAGGTGCTTTTCCACCTCCAACCATGGCAGTTTGTATACACCCATGTATGCTATAGTATAGTCTGAGGCAGCTATATCTCTTCCCAAGGCGAGAGTCCAGGGGTATAGATAAACCCAGGAATACAGTTATTATCACAGGGAAGATGACTGATTGAGTGGTAGGGCAATGGAGATGAGGGAGGAGAAAATTGAATGATCAAATGGGCCATCATCTGTGTAACTGAGTAACAAAGGTGAAGGTAACATGTAGGACAGCATCCAGAGCTAGTTCCCTTCTATGTTCTCTATAATTTTGTATTTCCTCAATTGTTTTTGTATTAACAGAAGTGAAAATAACTTTATATTATACAGCATCCAGTGCTAATCCCTATTATCTTCTCTATAATTTGGTATTTCCTTTAATGTTTATGTGATAACTAATGTGAAGATAACATTATATAATACAACATCCAGTGCTAATTCCCTGCTACATGCTGTATAATTTTGTATTTTTGGTATTGTTTATGGCTTATTCTGGTTCACATGTCTCCATTCTTTTGTCTTTAAAAACAGACAAACAAACAAACAAACAAACAAACAAAAAGAGTAAAATAAATCTCCAAAACCATCACTAAAAAAGCACAGGCACTGGAATTACTAGGCAAAGGCTTTAAATCAATTGTCTTAGATATGCTCAAAGAGCTAAAGTAAAACACAAAGAAAAACTAAAGAAACTGAGAAAATAATATGAATAAAATGAAAATATCAACAGACATTGAAATTATTTTTTAAAAGAATTAAACATAAATTTAAGGGCTGAAAGATAATAATTTGAAAAGTAGAGAGGTTCAACACAGACTTAAACATCTAAAAGAAACAATCAATTGACATGAAAATGGGTCATTTTGATTTATACATCTACTTTTCAATTTCTAAACAATGTTAAAGACAAATGAAGGGTTAGGGGTATAGCTCTATGGTAGAGCATTTGTCTAGCATGCATGAGGCCCAAAGTTTGATTCCTAGGCAAAAATGAAAGATCAACCAGAAAGTTATCTTACCCAGCCTTTTTCTCTTTCTTGGATTTGAGCCCCCATTGCAAGGGCTAACTTTACCACCACACTGAGACCACATGGATTTCAACACCAGAGAAAAAGCACCAGCCTGGCAAGAGACTGTATCCTTCCAGGTCTCGCAGTCTGGCCAGAGAGCATTCCCTCTTGGCCATGTGGTCATCACTCCCTTTAATCCCCTAGCATACTGTGCCTCCTTCCCAAGCCCACACCTCAAGAAGCTAATAAGGTTTGCTCTTGGAAAAGACCAAGAAAATGGGACTCTGGAGGGCTTTCCTGCATGGAGTCTGCACAGTTCTCTAAGTCAGTTCTAGCCTGTCCTGAGAACCCACAGACCTCTAGCACTTGGCCAGACTCAGTGATCCTCTTTCTGTCTCCCTTTATCTCCAACTAGCCACATAACTACTGGGAATTCTAAGTTTCATCAGCAACTTCCAGGAGCAGCTTCTGCAGCATTTTCATGGAAGCCCTATTAAAGTTTTCACTAGCACCACCATTAAACACTCATACAAGCAATTAAAATTTAAAAATAAACAAGAAGTCAATGTTTGTGACAAGACTGGAGTTCCCTAACCTGTGAATGACATCAGAGGCTGGGCTTAGAGAACCAGGACCCTGGACCTCTGGCAGTTTCCACAGTTACACATATAGACCTACTAAGATGGACAGTGCACTAATAACATGTCAATACTGAAAGCATGGGCATTAACTGAAATCAAAAGAGAGAAAAGCAATCCTGCTGTGATTTGGCCTCAAAGGACAGACACAGATAAAACTATTTCTCTATGATCACAAATAGTCATGCTATAGCTTGCAATGCCATGGGTTCCTGTCTTTGAGGGTCTTTCTCAGCAATGATGACAGCTAATCTACTTTGCTGACCCGATCTGTTACCAGAGATACCCAGTTCCTAAAACACTGTGTCATTGTGACAACATCTCATCCTGATTAGTCCCTTCTTCTATGGACCCTGCATCAGGTACAGAAACCGACCCAGAACCGATGTCTGCTTCACTGAGACTAGCCTCGGACTCCAGCAGGAGTGCACTCCTGGCAGGAGCACTTTCCTTCTTTTTCATGTGAGCCACAACTATGGTTCCTGTGGAAGATCAATCTAACTGTAGTGAGTCAGGAACTCATTTTTACAGACTACCCCCTTATCCCTGGTGGGCTTTGGAAGATTAGGTTTAAACCCCTCTGAGAAAGTTCCTGATAGACGACTTGTGAAGGGGTGAATTCTGGCTCTGAAGCCTGTTTTGTTACTGTCCAACCAGGATACACAGCTGAGACCAAACTTCCCAGGTGCTATTTTTCCCATGACATTCACCATTTGACTCTGTTACATGACAGCTTTGCTTTCCCACGCTCTTGACATGAGAGCCAATCAGGAGAGGGTAGAAAGTGCACTGATACATTATCATTATGTTAGGGAACATTTATTGATTGCCAAGCATTTGTGTGCATGTGTGTATAGCAAGAATGGTGATAAATGCCGATAAGATTTTAAACATTTAAAGCCCAGAATAAGTCTTTGAAATAGGGCTACAAAATAAGAAGTAGAAAAGAGAAGAACCGAGAATTGGACCCAGGCAATCTGACTTCATAGCAGGCTGAATCAATAAGCAAAAAGACCCTGTTCTAGTTTCAGCCCCTCCACAGCCTTGTCATAACTTGGAAAAGCTTCTTGGAGTCCGTGGCTCATGCAAATAAAGGATGTTCCTATAACGTTTGGGAACATCTCATTTCCCTCCTGGGAAATCCATTCTTGTATGTTAACTGGCTATTTGAATTTTTGTCAAGAGCTCTGAAGGAGCTAAACTTTTACCTTCCCTGTGAAACTGCCCTGCAGCAGTTTCACGGGTGCTGGCAGGAAACACACGGCTGAGGTTGGACACGGCGGTTTGTTACTCATAGCACAGCAGGCAGTGAGCTCCATGCTCATGTCAGTTTCACTCTTTTCTCAAGTCGCACAGAGAAGCCTAGACAGAGGCTGCACATGCATTAGGTTGGTGTCACAGAAGAACCCCTGAGCATAAGGAACCCTGGCCTTTTATAATAGCTATAAAGTTTGATCTTTCTCCAGCAGGAGACATGATCTTTATTATAGCGGGCAGTAAAACAACCTTCCTCTGCTCTGGAAACGAAGACTTTCTCTCCGCTATGGTTTGCATCTTGAAATAGATTTTGCAAAGGTTCATCAGTAAAAACTTGGTCCTCAGTTTAGTATTATTGGGAAGTGGTAGAAACTTGGAAGTAGGGCTTAACAGGAGGTTTTTAGGTCACTAGGAGTGTCCCTTCAAAGGGGACTGTAGCATCCCAATCTCTTTCTTTTCCTCTTTTTACTTGCTTACTATGAAGTGAGCAGTTTTGCTCTTCACGTGTTCACACCGTGATGTGCTGCCTTGCCACAGTCCCAAAAGTAATGAGTCAACTGATTGTGGACTAAAATCTCCAAAACTGTCAGACAAACCTTTATTTTTAAAATTAGTTATATCAGATATCTTGTTCCAGGGGTGGGAAGCTAATGCACCCTTTATATTCTTAAGATGCTCACTGTACAAACATAATTGCGAAGATAGTCTGGCAAGATAGAAAATGTTTTCGGTGCCTCTGCTCCCAAGAGGCGCAGAAATGGAGAGACCTATGCAGAATTGTCTCTAAGTAATATCCATTCCTTGTTTCTTCTCTGTTGGATTCTGGTGAATTTTTGCGTAAGTGAGTGCTTCTAACCAATACAAGCTGGGACCAAATCTCTTCATTTTTTTCTGATAAATCATTTAAAGCTTCTCTCCCTTCTCTTTATTCATTTTTTGAAGTGCTGGAGGCTGAATCCGATGTTTCATACGTTGTAAGCAAGCTGTCTACCTGTGAGCTACATCTTTAGTCCATGAAGTTACTCTTAACAGTACTCAAGCAGCAAAATGAGGCCAACTTGCATTACCAACTTCAACCATGGCCCCCCAAGTCCTAGATCATGCTCAACAAGTGTCAAAAACGTATGATTGTCCTGAAAGTTGTATACTGATCCTGCAAGGCCGAGGCATCAGTCCAGATGTAGAGGTGATGATTGTATACTCTGCCTCAGCCCACAAGGCAGAATTCTAGAGCAATTACTCCATTCGTAATATCCCTGGGCAATGGATTAAGGCTGGCCTGACCGCTCCCTAAGGTTAATCAATATGGAGATTAGTTTGTGAAAGTCAAGGACAAACTGTGTACCCCTTTTTACCAAGTGACTTCCACTGTAAAGAAAGCTCTCTGTGATGTGTGCCTGGATAGCAAGTGAGTTATCCTCTGGAAGTTTCCAGTGGGTCATCAGGAGCAGCTGCATTTTAGGGAGATTGCTGTATTCTTATGGCCGCATGATCTGGTACTGTATGCATGCTAGGTAGAATTGCATCTACAGGCTTACAAATAATACAAGTAATTCACAACTTATAGAAGAGTGATCAAATATGAGAGGGGTCTGCCGGGATGTCTGTAACACCGGGAAAACCACAAGGGTTGAGGGAGGTACTCATAGTCCTGGAGGGAGTGGGCCAAGGCCAGTCAAGCATTAGTTTGTGTTTCTGTGTATAGCCAGAGAAAAGGCCCTGTGGCTAACCTCTGTGTGCCTTGCATATTCAAAGGGATATTGTCAAAATGTGTTCAGATTACAGTCACAGACTATGTTTCAAATAAATCCAGACCTACCCTAACCCAGCACAGTGCATCCTTTTATAGTCGAGTCTTTCATTTTCTGCTTGGCTCCTTCCATTAATTCTCTCTCTTTTTTTTTTTTTTCCGTACTAGGAAACTGAACCCAGGGCCTTCCCTTTATTAACTTTTTATTTTTGACAGTGTCTCTCGTGAAGTTGCCAAATTGACCAAGCTGGACTGGAACTTGCAGTTCTCCAGTTTGAGCCTCCCAGAGTGCTGGCTCTGTGCCCAGCTTGGTTCCTTCCATTGCAGAAGTCCCAATGCAACTCTTACTCCTTGCCCAAGGATCATGAACTAACTACGGCACTATCAAAGGCCAATAGGATTCACCAAAAGTTGTTTGATTTTGCACGGCAACAGTGTGCCAGGCATGGTTCCAAGTGCTGGTGACACCACAGTGAACAGAGCAGCAAAGCTCTTGCCCTCTTGGAGCCCTTGGTCAGGGGGTTACTCTTTGTTTTTAGTGGTACTGGGGATTGAACTCAGGCCTTTGTGCATGGTTGGCAAGCACTCCACCACTGAACTATATCCCTCGTGTCCTCTGAACTTTTATGTTTACTCTTTCTTCCATTTATTTGGCGGTTCTGTATTAAAATTTTTCTTTTCACGTATGTATGTATATAGTATTATGGAATTAAGGAGAAATCCTTTTCCTATGAGTAGACTTTTTAGGACTGTTATTTTGATTTCAGTTTTATCTTGGAGGGTATCTCAGGTGATCACCTTGGGGATGGTTCTCCTTGCTGGCTCATACTGTTAAATACGAATGATAGAAGGCCATTGTTTTGGACTGAGGTCCTACACTAGGCATTAAAGGATCAGGCTAAATATAAAAATGGAGTTATTCGTGCTCCAGTTCTAGTCAGCAAGCTGAAACTAAGCTGTTTACTGGACTTTCTGAGAAATTAGGATTAGAGAGGTAACAGCCAAATTTCCCAAACAGGCATTTTCATTTGACAAGATAATCAAGTTACCACTGATATAATCTTTACACCAAAAAAGTAACTGGAAGTAGCTTCATCTTAACCAGTTATTTTTTGACTGCTCTGTCTCCTTGTCTTAGTTTACAGGAGAAGCAAATTTTGAGGTGGCCAATCTACTTTTCGTTTTTTTTGTTTCTGCTTTCTTCAGCCCTTTCTTGTCCATAAAACCAATCTCCCCTCCTCAATCCACCACAACTCATTATATTTCATGGAATGAAGAGTTGCCTGATTCTATAATTTTAAAGAAGCCAGTTAAGATCATTAAACCGGCCATGATCATGCCTGCCTGCAATCCTAGCACTCTGGGAGGCTGAGGCAGGAGGATTGCAAGTTTGAGCCCAGCCTGGGCAACTAAGGGACTTAGTGAGAATTTGTATCAAAATAAAAAATAATGCAATATTTAAAAGAGAGTTGGAGATGTACCTTGGTGCAAAATCCCTAAATTCAATTCCCTGTATTACCAAAAAAGAAAGAGAGAGAAAACAAAAGAAAAGTATTAAGAAAAGAGGATTTTAATGCCTAAAATATAAGTAAGCTATTCAGTTGTCAAAAAGTCCACAGGCGTCCAGACTAGCTAATGTAACCTGTCAGCTCAGAGGTTATCATCCTGCAGGGCACTGGGAAATCCTTTTAGTTAAGGACTCTCCCTGACAGGCTTAACAAGGGCTATGACTCATTCATTACAGTGGTTAAGAAGCTGTATAAATTAAGAGAATTGCGGCACTTACATTTCCATGAGACAATCAAGGGTATTGTTGCTACTGAAATTTTGTGGGTTTCTAATTTAGGAATCAGCTAATTCAACATTAGTGTCAAGATAATGGTATTAAAATGTAGCAAATAATTTATGTGTACTTCTGTAGCTGAATTGTGATTAATAAACCAGGTAGGATCAGTTAATTACTTTTACTTATATGGCTTAATAGAGAGATTACAAGGTCGGTAAAAGACTTTTGAAGAAGCTGATGATTTATATACTGAATTCCATCTTGGTTTAGGCATAAATTTCAATTTGTGGTTAGTGAAAAGATTCTGATATTTACTTTCTCTTTTCTTTGGCAAGTGCACAAGACAAACGGTAATAGAATGAGTCCATTGTTTTTCTTCCATGTTTATAGAATTATAAAACCCAAGTTTTCTTTGCTAGACCGATGGTAAAGATAAATTAGATAAATGTGGGATAAAGTTAAAGATGATTCACATTTTTAAAAAAGGATATGAAATGAGAATTGTCTGCTTGAAGAAAGCTTGCTTTTATCACCAACATACTGTATTGTCTGGGGTGGAGATTAATGAGTGGTGTGCTCAGGGTGGGAAACATAGGAAGTTCAAAGCTGGTAAAGCTTGTTTTACCCCCTAGCCCCTTTGCTTCACAGATCATTTCAACCCAAAGCCCTGCTCAGAGACTCAAGTGACAGAACTGGGATTTTGCTTCTTCACTCCAAACCCCTCTCCATGGTGTGCCTGCCATCCTCCTGCAACTAGCCACGCTCCTGGAATCTGCTTGTCCCCGGAGTTAGCAGGACCACCTAGGACTTCCTCTTCTCCCACAATGCTCCACTCTTACAAATAGCACCTTGGCCATGGCAGATCATCACACTGACCTGTAGCAACCAGAAACCAGGGCCAGGTTACAAAGCAGCCAGCAAATGGAGAGAAAAGAAATACTATGCCTCATTTTCCACCCTTTTAAGGCAAGGCCAACCTTGAGGCCACAGAGAACACTCTCATCACTGTATAAGATCAGACATTTTCAACTCTTGTAGTCACCTGGGGAAGGAGAGCTGCACAGAGCCTTGAGAAGACAGGAGAGGAGTGGGACAGGAAAAAGGAACAGACAGGTTTCAGCTGCATGGGAGCAGTACCTACATTTCTCTTTATTTCTATTTGTATCTCACAAAGATATTCAGTGTGATAAAATATATGCTTAATGTTTAAAACTTTAAAATATATTACAGTAAAAGACACATTGCCATTAATTCACTTCAAAATATTCCTCTCACTTCAAACACACTTATCCCATCACTCTTCTCACTTTCTGAAGCAGTTCTGGAAATTCTCTTTCCTGAGTGTCTTTCTAGTGCATGATTAAAAATACAGTGCTTCTGCCACATGCCATCTAATGAAAAGGTGCACATGTAAAACATTGTGCAGTGTCTCATTTACCTTATCCACTGATCAGGCAGTGTGCGACTTCTGGTCTTCCCCTTGATGATGAGAGGTATGTTTAAAACTGATTCAGGACATCAAAGCAAACAGGACAATTTGACTAAAGGCACTTATGCAAGAGGATTTCCAAAACTCCTTCAGAAAGTAGCAAGAATGATGGGCTGGGTTTGAAGTAGGGAGAAGGTTTTGAGGGGGAAATCAATGGCAATGTGTTTTTTACTATAAAAATTGTAAATGTAGCTATTTAGCATATTTTAAAAAATCATACTGCATAAACCTAGGTCCTGGCACCTGGAATAGATTATGCATCTATCTGATGACTGGAGCTTTCCAGGTTCCTCTCAGGCTCTGGAAACACAGCTGAACACTGCTGAAATGGGGAAGCAAGAGGACCTAAGGGGAGGGCATCAAAACACCTTTCCAAAAGGTCCAAAGGTAAAGAGGTCTTTCCCCCTCCCCTTGGCTTAACCCAGTGAAAACTCATTCAATTAGATGCAAGACAACAAGCTGAAGTGTGATTATGTACAGAGCTCAGAAGACCAGAATGCTGATAGGAATGCGGACAATAAAGGCCTGGATCATGAGGTTTCAGACAGAAATGGGGATTCTGTTGAAAATTTGACTAGAGGTCTATGATTTTCTCATAGATCTGTACCAGCCTAAGACATGTATGATGCTGAATTTAATCACTTAACAGTTTACCTCAAGGGTCACTCAGGCAGCATGTTTGTCTACATACTGACTATCCTGAGCATCACTTAGGCAAGTTTAACTTAACCAATCAATTCCTGTATTAAATATGTTTGATAAAATTGTCAGTCTTATATTTCCTGTTATCTTATAAAAATTAATTTTAAAATATGCAATTTTTGGTTACCCTGTATTTAAATAATTGGACTGGTGAATGGTTAAAGGTGGTGCAGGAATTAATTTGCTGGAGGAAATTTCAGAGCAACCCAATGTTCAGGCTGTGGTATGCGCACTGCTGGCTGGTTTTTATCCAGATTCACGGAGAGAATCAGGAGCAAAAAGCATATGTGAAAAGTTTATAGTTTCATCAGGAACGAAGCACCTGCAAAGTCGGGGCCCAGGAAAGTATAGTTGCTGAAAAGATTCACCTTATAAAGAAGCTAAGTACTTCGCACCAGAACAATAGGAAAGACAGCTTGCAGGCCTCTCAGGCACTGGTCAGGTCTCACCTTTCCCACGTTTAAGGGTTGGTCTCACCAGAAACTAACCATACTGGCACCCTGATCTTAGATTTCCAGCCTCCAGTCCTGAGAGACTAAGTCTCTAGTTTGTAAGCCATTCAGTCTGATGTGCCTTGTTGTGGTAGCCTTAGCAGATGGTATACTAATAGAGCCTTCTTTCAGATTTTTGAGAATTTTGTACTGTTTTTTCTACATGTTGTACTCCATGCATCTAGGGGCCAACATTTCTCTTTCTAGGTGACCCTTATGTATTGGCTGGAGAAGCCATAGACACTAGGAATTTTGGGCCTTGTTATGCCTGTGTCTAGATGTCCCTCCCAGAGTCTCATGCAGTCATCGGTGGGGCTGTTCAGAGGTGGCTGGATCTAGGCTGTGTGCTTCTGGGATCAAGAAAGTGATACTGGGATTGGTCTGTGGTCTGATGCTAGGGGTAAGGGTGTAATAAAATATAAAATACGGAAAGCAGGCTGCAGTAGTCATTGCTTCTCACTTGTAGCTTGCTGCTTGCTGTTTGCTGCTCTCTGCATTCCATGAACTGTTTCTCCTCTACAATGCCCCTCTGCCATGCCACTCTGCCTTGGAGTCAGTCAACTACGACCTGAAACCTCCACAAACTGAGTTATATAAACCTTTACTCCTTTAACTTTGGGTGCTGGGTATTTTGTGTCAGCAATGAGAAAACTAACTAATACAAACCTGGATAGCATGTCAGTAAACATTTGACTCAGTATGCTCAGTTATTAAGAATTAATAAGAAACCAACCTCAGACAGATACACACACACACACACACACACACACACACACTATAAACATTATTATTCAGCTGGATTACACTAGTGGTTTCTTGATTCTCAAAGCCAAATGCCAAGTCCCTTTGAAATGATCACTTTGAGTGGTCTTTTCATCACCTCTCTGCTGCTTTCCCCTTTAGCCCCAAGACACTCTTACACTTCAACTCATGCTAAGCCCACAGTAGACATTCATGATTCAGTTCCTACCTCTCCTGGTTTAGTCATTACCTCCTAATCTCACACTCATCTTCATTCAAAACAAAAACTCACCACCTACTGGGAATCTTCCAGATTTTCTCATCCCTACAATCTACTGGTGCAATTTGTTATCTACTTATGCTACATACTATCCTGCTCTGTGTGTATGTGAGTATTGGGGTACATTGCCAGCTCTTCTTTTTTTAAAATTTGAGTCAGCGTCTTGCTAAGTTACTAAGTTTCCCTGGCTGGACTAGAACTTGCAATCTTCCTGCCTTAGACTGTCAGAGTGCTGGGATTACAGGTGTGTACTATCTCTGGCTCCACTCTATGTTTTTAACAATAGGACTGTAGCAAAGACCTCTGTAGGCCACTACCTGTAATGGTTTGTAAATAGCTGGAGGTGGGTTTACTCAGTCTATTGTGCAAACAGCCCAGGCAGCAGGTCTCTACCAGCAAGTGAGGCACACATACCAGGGGCTTTGTGACACCTTCTTTTAAATATACACTTACACTCTGGCCAGTCAGTCTACCACTCAGAGAAGGGAAGATCACCTCAAATCACAGCACAATCTCAGGAAGTTGCTGCCAGGTTGTGGAAGCTGCTGTAAGGCCCTGACAGCCCTTGCCCTCGCCCAGGGGTGAAAGCCCTCCTAGGCCATACACTAGCTTCCTCTAAAAGAGTTTAACTAACAAGTGCTATAGGGACTTGGTGCTCTAAGAGACAAAAAGGCAGGGGTCAGGTGGAGTGGCCTCTTACCTGATGGGCCAGAGGACTGATTAACAACAGTAGGGGCATTTGCTTAGACCCTTGCAAAGTTAGTATCACACAAGGTTGCCTAGCAACTAACACTGAAATTGTCCAGGTGGGATGTTTTTCTCAAGCCTGAGGTAGCTTGACTATTTTAGGCACTCTGGCTCTGTCTTATGTGACCAATTTTCAGTTTCAGCTGCTCCCAATAAGTACGGGTAAATAGGTAATTTTTACATAGCAAAAGTTCAAGGGGCCAAAGCTTTGAAGCTTTAGCAAAATATAACTTTCTGGAAAACAAAGAATGGGGTCTCTGCTCCCACTGTGACAGTGGGTGTGGTGGAAATGCCAGTGGTTAATGACACTAGGGAAGAAGGGGAGCCCCTACTAGCAACCAGGGTACAAATTGTCCTCTTCTGTCACTAAACACACACACACACACACACACACACACACACACACACACACACTCAGGGCCCTGCTCTTCTCATCTCCCTGTCACAAGTCTGAGCAGAGAGTGAAAAGGAGGCCACAGCACTGGGAGGCTGAGGCAGAAAGATCTCAAAGCTGGGCCCAGCTTTGGGAACTTGGTGAGACCCTGTCTCAAAGTAAAAAACAAAAAGAACAAAAGATATAGTTCAGAAGGAAGGCCCTGGGTTCATTTCCCACTATGTGAAACCAGAGTAGGAAGTTTGGCAAGAATTAGCCAGACACCTTGGAAATTCAAACAGCTGCTGAGAGAAAAAGCAGAGGGCCGTGTAGCAGACGGGCGCTGCTGAAAGGCAAATCAGAGAAGTAGAGCATTCCCAGAGGTTAAACAGTTATTTACGTAGGTTGTTAGAAGGAAGTACAAAAGGCAGAGAACAGGATATTCTACAATTGGTTACACATCATCTTTTCATATATTGCTAGGCAGACTTATTCTAAGCAAGTTAATTGGATTACTGTCATATAACAGAGAGGGCTAAGTTGAGCAGAGAGAATCAATCATTGTCTAAGAGCGAGCCGGGTCTGTCTCTAGGTGACAAGCCTTTAAAACAAGCTAACAAGATGCACTGTCCCGCTGAGTGACATTTATCTTACAAGCTGCAGCTGGCATTGGAATGCCAAGGCTGGCTTGTTATTTTCTAATTATGGGAACCAGCTGCTCTGTTTTAGCCCATCCTTGAATTCAACATCTAGTTATAAGTTTTTAAATTGTCTTTGCATTGTAAACATTTTTTTTTTTTTTCCGGGACCGGGGATCGAACTCAGGGCCCTAGTGCTCAGCGGCAAGCACTTAGCCCACTGAGCTGTACCTCCAGCCCTGCATTGTAAACATTAAAAAATGGAGGCCAGATCTAAACTTTTCAGCAGGGCCCACACACACATCACGTCGCAGTCATTTCTCCTGCACTTGCATCCTCCTAGACTTGGAGAATTTTCGCACCGTTAGTTCAGCCCGCTGGTGCTGGATCTAAGTTTGGCGGTACAAGTCTGCACCCGGGGTCCCCGGGGCTCCCTCAGCACTGTGACTTCCTGGCTTCAGGCAGGCTGCCTGGCAGCTGCAGAGCCAACCAGCGCCAGCCCTTCGCCTCACACCCCGCTCTGGGGCGCCCGCGGTCCATCTGTCCGGACCCGAGGCGACCCAGGCACACAACCCACCCAGCTCCCGTCCAAGCCGCTCCAAAACAGTATTTGCATCGCGTCCCCGCCCACCGAGGGCCCCCGCCCACCGAGGGCCCCCGCCCACCGAGGGCCCCCGCCCACCGAGGGCCCCCCAGACTTCCGGTCACGCCCCCGGAGCAGAGTGTTGTGGGAGCTGGGGTTCCCGGCTCCCGGGCAAATTAGAGTAGTGTGTGTGTGTGTGGGGGGCGCTCCGCTGTCCCCTCCCCCGTGCCTCAGCGGCCAATGAGCAAGGACCATATGAGCTCCAAAACACCCAGGTGGGAGAATGAAGGCTTTCTTACCTTCAGCCCGCCAGGTATACACGCACCTCTCTGCATCCGCGCTCCAGGGCCCTCTGTAGCCTCCTCCTTCAAGCTCTTAGGTGTCTCATAGGATCCCAGTGTACATGGGGGCTGCTCTCCAAACCCGCAGCATTCCACAGGTGCAAACACGAAGGCCAATACCTGTCTGCCTGCCACAGTCACACCTACCCCCAGGGAGGCGGCCTTTCCTCCAGTCCTTCTCTTGATGAAAATCATACCAAAGTGGGGATCCCCAAATGAACCTATTCCACGTTTGAATTGTAATAAAATAATCCACCCCAAGTGCTGTTGTCTGCAGCCTCTCTGCTGATTTTGGCTGATGCCCAGTGACAGAGCCCAGAAGTCTTTCCTGCATCCACCTAGTTAATGTTTGGGCTGGTAGAAGGACACAGGGGAAGTAGTCTAGGATAACGGCATTAAAAGTGTTATAGAAAACAGACCAAACACAGGAAGAAATGGCACCGAGAAGGTTTAAGAGGCAGTTTATTTACACCAGTGAGCCTGACTGGGATCCCACCTGGCAGGGTCCTGGGACGTTTATAGGGAGGGCAAGTAGGGAGGTACAAAGGCAGATTTGGTGCATTTGATTGGAAGATTGAGTGACATTATAGGTTGCTAAGGGAGTTTAAACATCTCAAGTTACATTGCAAGGCCATCAGTTAAACAAGCATGAATTACACAAAGGAAAAAGGCTCCTGGTATATTTGAAGTTACATTGCGAGGCCGTCAGTTACACAAAGATAGTAAAGACCTGGGTTTATTCACAGGAAGGAGAATTCTTTTGTTGGGCCTGCGGGACATATCTGCTTGGTCTTGGCGGGCATCCTGGGCAAGCTTTTATTTAAAATTTTTAATTTCCCCCTTCAAAAGTAGTGGATTTATGGCAGCTACAAGACTCTTCACAGAACCGCTATGAAATTCTGGTCTTTGTAACTCGGTTATTAAATATTAAAATCGAGCCTTGAGTGGCAGAGTCTAATTGTAGGGCCCAGGCTATTACCTCCTATTCACCAGAGACCTGCAGAAGAGAACTGTACCACCTTTGGCAAGCTCTTCCTCTGGTGGCCTCCTTTATTTCCCCCATCTGCACACAGCTGGGCTAGGTGGCGGGAGAAACGTTCTCGCTCCGAGCTGGGAGGACAGCTCGCCATTCACTGTCCCTGAGACGTTTTCTGACACATGGAGATACTGAGTTTAAGACATGTGGCTAAGGTTGGTGTTTACAACAGAGCCCATTTATGGTAGAGTTAGCTGTGTAATGTGTAAGTGCTTGTTAAAAGAAGTGCTGTCTTTTTCACCCCTTGCCGTTTCTGCTTTTCCTTAGAGCAGGCACCAGATAATCAGCTTTTGGCACTGCTTAGCAAAATGATCAGCTCCCTGGTTCTCTGGTAGCTATAGACATTGTTTCTGTTCTACTCTCTGGGTTGTGAGGCTTAGAGATCTTAAGCCACTAAGTTTTGCCTTTGTAATCCTGTTCTATAAAGCTGTTATTTTCTCCTTCGAAGACTCTCAGTCATTTACATGTTTAAAATCCCCAGAGACAGCACAATTTATTTTAGTAATGTACCAGCCTCAAATGCCAGGTAGGTGTTGTGGTGGCTACCCAGGAAACAAACCCTGGGTTGTGCACAAATGATTCACACACATTAAAGTGTCACTGTAGACCCAGGGGTTTTAAAAGAAAATATCAGACTGAGGGAAAGATGAGAACATAGGCGATCAGATACACTTGGGAAAATGTCTGAAACCTCACTTTCTGGCTGAGTCATCTTTGACAAATTAATTAAACTAACTCTGAGATTCCTTATGTGTAAAATTATAATAATACCTCATAGAGTTGTTTTGAGAACTAAGTAAAAAAAAGATATACAGTTACTGTATCTGAGTTTAGTGGAATAGATGGCACTTCATGACTGCTGGTAGCTGTCACTGAAAAATGTTAAGGCTATGACACACTCAGATATGAATTCCTTAAATAACAAAGTGCTTAAGTTGTGTTTCAGCAAAAGCTTCCAGAATACAATCAAGGATGATTTGAAACTGGCTTTCTAAAAACAGACATGCAAAGAAGAAGCAGGTCATCCAGGCCATGATCTTTTGACCCTACAAGCTCAAATTCCCTATGCAGAACAGAAACACACAACCTATACAAAGCCACAGTGGCCATCTACCTCTGTCGAAAAGAACCCTGAAACTCCAGGGTTTTTGTGTGTTTGTTTGGAGACAGGGTCTCGCTATGTAGTGCAGGCTGGCCTTGAACTCATGGTGATCTTTTGGCTTCACCTTCCCGAGTGCTAGGATTACAGATGTGCACCACCATGCCTGGCTAAACTTCCAGTTCTTGTCTTTCAGTCAACAAGCAGTTTTTCCTTTCTCCCTTGGTATATGTTTCTCCAGTACGAAATCACTAGAGACAGACGTGAGCCCATTTTTCCCAGCTCCTGGCCTCCTTGCCAGTTGATCATACAATAAAGTTGTTTCTTTTTGCAAACACCGGTACCATACTATGGGCTTCTGTGTACGTTACACAGAAGCAAGCCCTTGCTTGGTATCATTAGCAGTCATGATTATTTGTTACTATTGTTGTCAAGTTGTGTATTTTTCAAAGCATTTTCATTCATTTACTATTCTTTAATTCTTTTTTTTTTTTTTTGCGGTACTGGGGATCGAACTCAGGACCCTGCACTTGCTAGGCAAGTGCTTATTCCACTTAGCTATATCCCCAGCCCCTTTAATTCTTGATTAAGATATGGTCAGATCTTGGCTAGTTTCAGATTTATATGTTCACGTTCGAGAGACAGTGAGCCCTCTCCAATCTCTGGTTTTATGTATTTTGCTGAATTATCCAGGGCATGCTAAGGAAGCACTGTTATGATTCTTACTCCTTTAGCCTCCTGACCTTGTCATGTTGCTTCTGTCTTCATCATAGCAAATCCGGTGCAAAGTTCTATGGGTTCTGTCTGTGTACTGGGTTAGGCTGAACTCTTAGAAAAACAGGGTTTGTTTTACGCTGACAAAAGTCTCAGCAGTGCGGCCACATCTCATTAGGTTTCAGTGTCCAGATTTCAGATACTCCAAAATTTGAGAGTCTCCCCTGTCTGGGAAAGAGAGGACAAGGGAGGAAAAGACCGAGCAGTTGTTTTATGGCTCTGGAGGCTCAGCTACCTCATCCCAGAATATCTGCTATTGTTTCTCCCTTGTTTCGCTTTAGAACTCTGGCATGTGAACTGCGGGTGAAGGTGGGTGTTGGGGAGTATTTGAGTGATTCTGAAAACAGTACAAGTTTCCTATGGCAATCAAAGTGGCCTCCTCCCAAGCAGATGCACCAATAAGAACAAACAGCAATGTATGCCACTCCCAGGAGCAGTGATGTTTACTGAGCACTCCATGACAGTGTTTCTCAAACTGTGGTCTGTGAATTCTCTGGATGAGGGACCCAGGCCTTCCTTCAGTGGGGTCTATGAGGCCACTCTCATAACATACCAAAATTTTATTTACCATTTGTTCTTCCATTGTGCTGACATTTTCACTATGGTGCAAAAGTAATCAATTAGTCAGTAGGAAAATTTTTTTCTGTCCTCTCTGAAGATGTACTGAAATTAACTGACCACAGACAAAGTAACTGGAAAAAAAGATGTACAGATTTATTAATGTATATTGGTCAGCTTTCCTGCTGCTGGAGCAAAATACCAAACACCTACAATTTAAAGGAGAGAGGTTTCCTTTGGCTCAGCAGTAGAGAATTCAGTCTGTGGTTGGTTGGCTCAAGGTAGAAGCAGCATGGCAGGAAGGCCTGCTGGAGGCAGGGCTCACCCCACGGCAGCCAGGAGGCCGAGAGGAAAGGAAGGGCCAGGGGCAAGAATGTACCTTTCCAGTCATTTCCCCAGTGACTGTCCCCTAACCGGAAGCCACCTCCTACCAACATATTCAGCCATGAATGAACTTATCGAGGGGGCCCAGTGCTCCATGATCCAGTCGTCTTTTAAAAGGCCCACCTGAGAATTTGGGGGAGACATTTTAGATCTGAAACAACACCACACAAGACATGAAATTCAAAGGAAGGGTGTGGGTGAGAGCTAAGTGTCTTCTCCTCGGGCGAGTTAACGCGGAAGGTAGTGAGCAGTCAGAGAATGTGAGCGGAGGACGAAAGCGGCGCTTTCCACCCTCTGTTCTCCTACGCATTTTTCATTACCAAGGCCACTTCTTTGTAAAAAAAAAAAAAAAAAGATATATGACCTTTAAAAAATCATAAAGGTGAATTTAAAGTTCAGTTTGTCAATATATACAAAATAAGCCCCTGGGGATTTGATTGGGGTTGTGCTGAATCTGTCGATCAAGTTGGAAGAACTGAAATCTTGGCAATCTTGAGTCTTCCTACCCAAGAGCATGGAACTCTTCCCTATTTAGTTGACTTCTTTCATCTTCTATATTTTTTCCACGTAGATCTTGTACATAGTTGTTAGAATTATTTCATTTTGGGGGAGGGCCCATGTAAATTGTACTGTGCTTTTAATCTCAAATTTCACTTGTTTATTGCTGGTAGGTGGGAAGGTGCTTAAACTGTGTGCTACCTATGTGTCCTGCTACCTTGCCATAATCATGGGGTTTTGCCATTCAGTCTTAGATTTTCTATATAGACAAACATCATCTGCAAAGACAGTTTTCTTTCTTTCTTCCCGTGAAATATTCTTTTCATTTCCTTTCTGTGTTGTGTTGCCTTGCTAGGATTTCCAGCACTATGTTGAAGACAAGAAGTGAGAGCAGCCCTAGCAGGAGAGTTCCCAGTATCTCGGCACTTAGGGTTATGCTAGCTGTAGGTTTTCTGTGCATGTTCTTTATCAAGATGAGGAAAGTTCCTCTTTATTTCTACTTTCCTGAGAGGTTTTTTTTTTAAATCATGAATGGACTGGGCTTTGCCAAATGTTTTTTCTGCAACAATGGATATGATCAGTGATTTTTCTTCTTTAACCTGGTTTATGGTCCACATCTAAAATGCCCCTAGTGCTCTCTTTGGCAGCACATTACTGAAATGTCCCCTAGAAGTCTCATGTGTTTGGAGGTGGGGCCTAGTGGCAGGTCACCAGAGTGAGGTGGCATGGCAGAGGGGCATTGCAGAGGAAAAACAGTCCATGGTGAAGCAGGGGAGGCAGAAGTCAGGTGGTGCCATGGCAGCAAGTGACCACAGCGGCAGCCCTTTCTGTCACTTACATTCACATCCAGGCTGCCTGCCCCCTAGGACGGGTAGCACCCACACCCTTAATGCTAGCATCATGTACTTCAGATCCAGCCACCTCTGCAAAGCCCCACCTATGGCCACACGAGACTCTGGTGGGACATCTAGACACAAGCCACAACAATGGGTTACATTAATTGATTTTTGACGATTGAATCAGCCTCATTTATGTGGGTTAAATCCCATTTAGTCGTAGTGTATAATTCTTTTTATACACAACTTGATTTGACTTGACAATATTTTGTTGAGTATTTTTGAAGCTATGTTCATAAGAGATATAGGAAGTCCCTGATTTATGAACAAGTTCCATTCCAGGAGAATGTTTGTAAGTCAGATGTGTTCTTAAGTCCAACAAAGTGACTCATACATATTTGACACAGATATACAATGTAAAGTATAAAAAGAGAATCTCCACATCACCACTGCTTTTCCTCTTGCTTCTAGACATCTTGGGTTCTGATTGAGCACTGGAAGCACACAGCAGCACAACCGTGGCAACTGTGCCCAACAGACACACGAGCTACTTCTGTGATTTGTTCACGTTACAAATGTTTGCAATGCAAGGTCTGTTCGAATCTGTGAGTTTTCACAACTTGAGGACTTACTGTGTTGGTCTTTAGTTTTCTGTAACCTTTATTTGGTTTAGATATTAGGCTAATATTGACCTCATCCAGTGAGTGAGGACGCAGTCCCTCTGCATCTACCTGCTGGAAGAGACTGTAGTGGCTTGGTATGATTTCATTCCTCAAATGCTTGGTAAAATTCACTAGTGAGTGCATCTGGCCCTGATACTTTCTGTTGTGGAAAGCTGTAATTATTAGTTTGATTTCTTTGATAGATAGAGGGTTACTCAGATTGGTTTTTTCTTTTTGTTTGAATTTTGGCAGATCATGACTTTAAAGGCATTTAGGTTATTAAATATTATTTTATTATTCCTTTGTTATTCTTTTATTATCCTTTTAATGTCCATGGGATCAGTAGTGATGCTCCCTTTTGTTTCTGATATTAGTACAATGGGTGATTGATGTAAATATTTAAATTTTAAAAATTTGTTACAGTAAAACACATATTTCCATTAATCCCGCTTACAATAATCCCCTTCACTTCAAACACACTTATCCCTCTATTCTTACCACTTTTTGAAGCAGTTTTGAAGGTTTACTGGTGTGAGTTTCTTTAGAAGATGTGCTAAAACACAGCGAATGCTTCTAAATATTCCTCTGTGTTCTTACTCACCTTATTCACTGGGTTGGGCACACTGCAACTTCCGGTTCTTCCCCAAAGTCAAGATGATCTTGAAAGGTAAATGTTTTGAATCAATCCAGGACTTTGAGGCAGCCAAGACAGTGCAACTAAGGACATTCACGAAAGAAGACTCCAGAACTGCTTCAGAAAATGGCAAAAATGATAAGTGTGTTGGAAATAAGGGGGGAAGTACCTTGAAGGAGATTAATGGCAAAGTGCCTTTTACTAAACAAGTCTTAAAATTTTGAACTTGAAAAGAATAGAATGTTCTGGTGTATTTAAAAATGGTTCCATTTCCACAAGCAAAGGGAATTTTTCTGCAATATTCACTCTGTGAACCTAGTCAAGCTCTTGTATATGAAACCCACAAAAGTGTAACCCAGCCCTAGACTTTCTCTCTTTCAGCCTCATTCACACTGAGTCTCTGACAGTTCAGCAATTTAATTATGGTCCAGCTTTTCCTGACCCAGGGCTGATTCCCAGGGGAGGTTTCTGCTCCCATGAGTTCGGATTCTCTGTGTTCCCTTGTTTCTCCAGTTTTGGGGGCAGCAGTTAGCGCTATGATTTTACTTCACTGATGAGTCTAGGAAGAGTTGCTGGTTTTGAGTTTGTTTAGATCATACTTGTTGTTAGGATAGAATGATGAGGTGATTGCTTACATGCTTGCCATTGTAAAGTTTTAGGTATTTGAGAGGAAAAATAGCTATTTTATTGTTGTATTGATATACCTTTATGATCACCATTAATGTATAATTCAACCATTCTGTTGCCATTGGGACACTTAGGGATTTTTTTCCTTAGTTATTTCTTATCTGTATCTCAATGTGAACAACAGTTTTGTGCAGTTACAATTATTCTTCCTTAGAATTATTCTTTAGAATTTTCTTCTTGTATTCAAAATTCAGATCCATAATCCTGAATTCCAAACCAGACTGGGAAGTGAGTGGTGGAACACTTGCCTAGGGTTTACCAGGCCCCGTGTCCAGCACCACAAACAGAACGAAATAAAACAAAACAGCAAAACCAGGCGGCACACATCCGTAATCCCAGCACTCTGGGATGCTGAGATAGGAGGATCACAAGTTCAAACTCTGCCCAGGCATCTTGGCAACTTGTGAGACCTTGTCTGAAAAAACTTAAAAATGGGCTGGGGGTGTAGCTCAGTGCAAAGGGCCTGGTTTCATTCCCTATTACCACAAACAAAACCCCAAACTAAAAACATATGTACAACACACTCAACACAAATTGCAAATAATCAGCAGCAACAATAACAACATTAATGACTGGATTCATGGGATGGGCGTGTGTAGGGTTTCTTCTTTCCACAGCCACAAGAATGAAATGGAAATTTCTGAGAAAAGCTCAGCTTTACTGGAAGCTGTCTGTTTAAACAACTAAAGTCACAATCCCCTTCCCCTAGCTCATACCTCTGGTCCCAGCACACTGGAAGCTGACATGGAAGGATCCCTTGATCCTATGAGTTGGTGACCAGCCTGGAAAGCACAGTGGAACCCCCATCTCAAATAAGTTGAAAAAAAAACCTCCAACAGAACCTCTGATGAGACTCCAGACGGGCATTTCTAACACACGTCTCCTTAAGTGATCACTACACCAAGTTCAGTTAACTTCTACAACCTATGAGAAACTGTATTCCACAGTATGCAGCTTAAGGCTCCCTTCTGTTTAAGCTATACTAAGGTTCTCTCAGGGAGAAGTGCCTTGTGTAACTTGCTGGTACAGTACTAGTTTCCTCTGCTGAAAATGCTGTTACAGGCAGGGGTGGGTCGAGTTCCTCGCTGCTAGTACCGTACGTATCTGTCTTTGGCGCCCCCTACCGTCCTTTTGTGCACCTCCTACTTGTTCCCTTTCAAATCTTCCCTCTGATAAGGCTCCCGTATTCCTTAAACCTGGTTAGAACAAAATGATTGGTAATAGCATAAGGCTGTTTGCATTTTAAAAGGGACCAGTATAGAGTGACACATAGGGGTGAAATGTTAAAAGTGTAAGATCAGATGGGAAAGTTCTGAAATCACTCAAAATATGCTAACCATAACTTATTCTGTAAAATGGAAAAAAATCAATTATAAGTTTTCTTTTCATTCAACAACTCATAGTCTAGAAAATGAGCAAAATGAAGGAAAAATTTTCTGTTTTTGGCGGTACCGTGGATCGAATTTAGGACCTTGCGCTTGTCAGGCAGGCGCTTATTCCACTGAGCTATGTGCCCAGCCCTGAAGGAAAAATTTTCAAGCAAATAAATGTTTGTAAACATCACTGTGTGAAATGTGTACAGTAAGAGAGTGGTTTTGTTATTAGTCACTTTATGAAAATTATTTGTAACTTTGTTATTACATTTTTAAATTAAATGAAATACACATAAGTTGTCCATATTGAAAAATTAAAACATTACAGACAAAGCTAAGGTCCTCTGGAAGACCCTGGTCTATCCCTTGCAGTCTAGAAATCACCATTCTTAGCTTTCTGGGAGGTTGAGGCATCAGGATCAGAAATTTGAGTCCAGCCTGAGCAATTTAGTAACTTTTTAAGACCCTGTATTAAAATAAAAAGTAAAAAAACAGAAGGAGCAGGACAGGGACTTTGGATTCAATCTCCAGTACAGGGACCAGGCAGGGGGACTTTGGTGCCATCCTATCAACTGCATATATTTAAAGTGTACAATTTGATAAGTTTTCCCATAGGTATATACTCATGAAACTACCACATAATCAAGATGGTGAATGTACCTGTAGTCCCCCCGAAGCTCACTCATTTCCCCATGTAATCCGGCCTTCCCTCCCTGCCTTCGATTCTGGGCATCAGTCAGCTTCCTATCATGGTAGTCTGTGTATCTGCAGATGTACGTAAGTGTAGTCGTAGGGTAAGTACTTCTGTTTTCTGGCCTCACTCACTCAGCACAAATATTTTGAGATTCATTTGTGTTGTTCTGTGACTCAAGGGAATACACTCTTCCAGCTTATCCATTTCACTGCTGAGATATTCCATTTTAAGAACATACTACATTTTAAAAAATCACTCATCTGTTGGTGGATGTGTGGATTGTTTCCACTTCAGAACTAGTAGAAATAAAGCTACCATGGACATTTGTGTGCACAGCTTTGTAAAAAACATCCCCTTTAAAAACTCAGGTAAATATGTGGGAATAGAGTAGCAAGATCATGTGGCAGGTGTACATTGAATTTCTAAGAAACATCCTACGTTTTCCAAAGCGGTTATACCCTTTAATAGTCTAACAACTTGGGTATGAAAATTCCAGTTCCCTCATACCTTTGCCAATACTTGATGTGGTCAGTCCTTCTAAATTAGTTGTCAAGTAGTGTCGCATTGTATAGTTTTAATTGGAACTTCCCAAAACTTTAGTGATGTAATCATCTCTTCATGTTCTTATTTTCCATTTTCTTTGGTGAAGTGTCTCTTTGAACATTTTGTCCATTTTTATTGGTCTTGTTCATTCTTTATCATTGTTAATGGTTCTTTAAATAATGAATAAAAGCTGTTTGTCAAATACATGCTTTGCAAATATTTTGTTCCAGCAGTGACAAAATATTAACCTGTTCCATTAAACTAATAGGCTCTCTAGAAAAGCAAAAGTTTTAAAATTGAAGCTCACTGTTTAATTTTTTCTTTCGGTGTTGGACCAAAGAAATTTTTTTTCAGTACTGTGGATTGAATCCAGGGCCTTTGCACTAAACTACATCCCCAGCCACTTTTTAAAAAGTTTTTGAGACAGGGTCTTGCTAAGTCACTGCGTTACCTAGACTGGGCTCCAACTTGAGATCCTCCTCTCTCAGCCTCTGAAGTGCTGGGATTACAAGTGTATACCACCATGCCCAGCTCTGGAAGAAGTTTTTTCCTAACCCAAAGTTACAAAAATTTCTCCTATGCTTCTTGTACAAGCTTTAGGTTTCAGGGTTTATGGTCATACACAACTTTGTACAGACATGTTTTCATTGCTCTTGGGTGAATGAAGGGAATGGTCGGCTCATGTAGCATGTGTACATTTAATTTTTAAAGAAACTGCCAAACAATATTGCTTCTGATTTCATTTATTGCTCTTAGTGGCAATTTAGCTATTACTACAGTTTGTATTATTTCACTGCTTGGTTTAGTTTATTGTATAATCCTTAATATGTCACAATGTGTCATTCATTAAGTGAAATCAACAGTTCATGCATAAATGCCTTAGAAAAGCATATAGTCATCCCTCAGAAGCTGTAGAGGAACAGTTCCAGAACTGCACAAACACCCAGGTCTCAGATAAAATGGTAAGGTATTTTCCTATAACCTACAAATATCCCCCCCAATACTCTTGCATCTAAGGTTTGTTGGGCGGAACTGGGGCAGTGCTTGCTCAGTCATGGCCTAACTGAGCTCTACCACTGGGGGAAGACCCTTCTGTGGATGCTAGCAGAGGCCCACTAAGTAGGAAGTTCTTTTCCGCTCTGGTTGGGAGGAAGAGGCTGTGTCTGGTCTTCTGAGGTGGCCCTTTCCCATGACGTGCATGCAACCCTTGATGAGTGTTCTGCTGAGTTCGCCCTTTCCCATGACGTGCATGCAACCCTTGATGAGTGTTCTGCTGAGTTCGCCCTGAGGATATTCAAGGACCTCGGAGAAGCTCCGTAGGCAGTCTTCAGACTACTCTGTCCTGTGACTTCTGGCTGCTTTGGTCTGCTGAGACTCTCAGTTCCACTTCCTCAAACCAAGAAGTCCCCTAGGCTCTGCTGGAGTCCCTTTCCCTGCAGTGCTATTGAGAAATCTCCCAAGACAGTAAGCTGGGGCTATCATAGTATTTGACGTTTTTGCATACAAATTCCCAGAGACCACTGTCCTTCTTTACTTGATATGCTGTGCCTCCAATGCTGTTCTTTTATGTTGTTTGTTTTCTCTGGGTTATTTATTGCTATTGTTTTTGGCAGAAGAACAAATCTGGTTCCTGTTACTCTGTCTTGGCTGCAAGGCAAAGTTGACATGTAGCTGTTTTCAAAAGATTTCACATGTACTTATGCAAAATATTCAGACTGGCTTATGTCTACCTCTCATTATTTTGCAATTTAAATTCTTTTTCATTTTTATTTTTCTTTGTAATGTCTGTAAAGTATTCCATTGCACGAATGTACCGTGTCTTCCTTATCCTTTCCCCTATTGATAGACATTTAGATTGTTTCTAATATTTGCTATTACAAATAATGCTGCAACCATCACTCTTATGCACATCTCCCTGTTTGTTTAGAGAAGACACTTATGTCCAATTCTTCTGTAATAGGACCAAATCAGGTTACATCCTACAGTATATGAGATTTTATGTTTCTCCAACCTTGCCAAAAGTGACTACAAGTAAGCTTTGCCAGTCTGCTCTTTATTTTAATTTGCATTTCTTTTATTTTTGTGGAGGTTAGGTATCTTTTTATTTTTGTTGTATATTTTTATTTCTTCTAGAAATTTCTACTTTTATACTGAATGCTTATTTTCCTAACTTAATTTACTTATCATGGTATAGGGATTTAGCTTGGGATCTCATGCACGCTAAACTACCACTGAACTATATCTCCAGCCTCTAAATTTTTGTTTTAAAATACTGAAAACTCTGGATATTTGTCACTTTTTGATTTGTAGTGCTAGTGATTACATCCATGGACTCTGTCTCCTCCACAGATGCTTCCCCACTGAGCCTTCCTTATTGTATGTTTCTGTTCACTTGTGAAATACAATTTAAATTTTTATGTGGTTCGGTTTATCAGATTTTTCTTTCATGCTTATTGATTTCATTTCTTTTCTTTTTTGCCTTAAGACAGCTTTTCCTTTTACCATACTTATTAAGAAATTCTCTTACGGTCTCTCTTGAGAATGTTAAAGTTATTTTACAGTTAGACTTTTAATCTAGTTGAGATTTACTTTTTTGTATGTAGGGTGAAAAAGAGATGTAAACTGTATTGTTCATATAAGTAGCAAAATGTCCCAGCACCATTTTTAAACTACTATATTGTTTTACGATTTTTTTTTTTTTTTTTTTTTTTTTTTTTTTTTTTTTTTTTTTTTTTTTTTTTTTTTTTTTTTTTTTTTTTTT
>PVLD010005824.1:0-64441 GCA_004027595.1 Dinomys branickii | reverse complement strand
CTTGAATTTTTGTTCTGTTCACCAGTCTGCTTTGAACTTTTATTGCACCAATACTCAGAGCTTTAATTATTATTTTGCAATATCTTGTCTCACAGAGCAAATCCTTTCTCTTTATTTGGCCCCCAAATTATCTTGAATTTGTACCTCTATATGCACTTTGTAATTAGTTTTATGTTTCAAGAAAATCTGATTGGTTTGGTTGGTTTTGCACTGAATCTACAATTTAGAGAATCATGACTTTTTACAGTATATTGAGGCTTTTTATTTATTGACTTGGTATAGCTCTCTGGCTTGTAGTTTTTACAATAATGCTCTTACCCAGTTTAATTAAATTTATTTGTTATTTTATAGGGTTTTCTCCTGCTGCAGATGGGTTCCTCCCCAGTTGGATATTGTTGCTCCATGAGAAAGCTGTTACCACTAGTGCTTGGAATCTCCTCCTTCCAAGCTCTGTTCATTTATTCTTTGGGTCGCTTTTCAGCCGGTGCACTTGGGTGTCCACCCATCTTCCTGTCTGAGATCAGAATGTGTTCTAAAGGACAATTTGTTAAATTTTTGAAATGACTGATGATGTTGATTCCTGAATCAAGAACTTGAACCTGTGTCCTGCGTCCTGAAGTGCACAGCACAAGAAACCATGCTCTTGTGCATAGACCACAGCCACTGATGACACAGGGTTTTATTCACACTGGCCCGTCTCTTCTAACGGTAATAACAAGAACAAGCACAAAGGGAAATCTCTAGTTAACTGTAGTTAGTTGAGCTTTAGAGGGACTTTTTGTTTTGTTGTTTCAGTGCTGCGAGTGAACCCAGTGCTTCACACATGCTGGACACTGAGGTACACCTCCAACTATGCGGGCTTTAATATGAAAAGTTCATGTCTTTGAATAGATTTCTTCTTAAGACCTGGAGGAAAAGCTTCAGTGCTGTGTACAAAGGCATTCACTGAAAAGGCGGCCAGGAGAGCAGTGAAGCACAGGGTCACCCGAGGTCAAGGCACAGGGCACTCCTGTGAGGTGTGATGAGGCTGGGGATGGCGGGAGGAGCCTTAGGACAAAGGTGCTCCCCTCACAACACTCCCTGCACCTTCGCGCCTTGTCTCTCCTGCTTTCTCTGTGTCCTCCCATTTTTGTACCCAGGGCATTCTAAGTGTGGTCAGCAACGCCTTACTGAGAATCGCCTACACCTTCCACTTTTACTGAACACAGCACATACCTCCGATGGGTGAACAATTCCAAGTAAATTCTGAGTAGCTAAAAGAGACTTCATTTCCTGTAAGTAGAAGGGCACTGAAGAAGCAGGAGTGCAAGGAACCTTTAAGAATCATTTATACCTAAATAAATCCACCAGAATGGTGCAGAAATCAAAACGGCGAGACAGGTAATATCTTGGCTGGGTGTAGCAGCACACTCCTATAATCTTAGCATCTGGGAGGCTGACGCAGGAGGATTGCTTAGAGTTTGAGGCCATCATGGGCTACATAGTGAGTTCAAAGCCAGCCTGAATTACCGTGAGACCCTGTCTCAAAAAAATAAAACAAAACCAAACCCAGGTAATGTCTTACTTGTTTAACATTTTAGTGCTTCTGTTAATATTTTTCAGTGCCACTCCCAGATCATTTTACATGTATATACAAATTTGTAAAGCAATGGATTGGTGTCTAACAATGAATGTTTAAGAAATCAGTGAAAGAATATTTAACATTTTCTCCTATAAGTTTCCCTACACTTGGTTGAAGATGTAAATGCAGTCTAACAAATTGCAGGGTATTATAAAGATTGAATGATCTCTTGCCCTGTATTTCCTCCTCTCTGTTTCATCCTATACGCACCGCTGCCAACTAATGTTCCAAAAGTACCAGTTTTTTCATGCCATTTTTCATAAACTAGCTTCTGGTTTCTCATTGTCTACAGACTAGTTTCAAATGCTTTTGCCTGGCATTGAAGGCTCTCCATAATATAGACGCTCCCAAATGTTTCTTTTACCTTATTTCTTCCACCACTAGCTCTGTGCTCTTGAGCTAGATATTTAAAGTACTCCCAGCCCCAGCAGAGGTCCTGCACCACCTGGTCTCCTGGGCTCTGAAGGCTGGGACTCAATTATCCTCTACACTCTGAGGTCAGGGGCCATGGCTAATGTTCACCACCCGATCTCATGAACTGAGGGGGACTGTGATTCTCCACAGAAAACTGGGATACTAATATGAGAACTTAGATGGCAAGGCAGCATCCCGACTGCCTTGGGCACTCTGGACATGGGTACCCTGACAGATCTACCCAACATCTGTTCTAAAAACAAAGAGCTGCACAAACTTAGTAACTCTCGGCCGTTTTCCATGATACCTGACTGTAAGGGCGTATGACGTAAATTCAGCTGTCAGGGCTGTTTCCTTCCATGATGGAGGATCTTCTCTATGCCTAAGCCCACTTGTTGTCACTGAAGTTCTGGCCACTTTGATTTAGATCAAACCTTGCTGGGCAGCCAAGGCCTGGTTTGTGAAGTTCACTTACACAAAGTGCACAAAAGGAAATGTGTGTTTCACAACATAACTTTTTATCTTAGATTGCAGAAATTTAACTGCATTATTAGCCAAAATGATGCAAAATCAACAAAAATAATGGTCTATAATGAATTAAAGAAAATACATTTTAACTCGGTCCTTCCCCCACTTACAGGTAACTTTTCTTTAATTGTCATTATCTGTTTGTGAAAAGACACAGTCCAACAGTATTTTTCAACACTCAGGCTACAATCCCGTAGCCGTGAATTAAGGTCACAGAATTTGCCTGGGACGTCTGTGGCTAACCCGCTCTGAGGCCGTCGCCATCAGGTCCTTTGTTCCCACAGGTCTTCGGTGCCGTCCTCCACACTCACCCGGCCTAGTTTAAACTTTCATCTCTCAGTTGTATTGCAAAGCAATATTTACACATCCCTCTTTATTATAAACTCTTAAGAGTCAGGACCTTCTTAATTTGGTTCAGCCAGGGCTTGGTATTTTGTGTAATGTATGGGATGAGGTTAAAAACTTTGCATTAAAGAATGTACCGGTCAACCCCCCAATCCGTGATTTGTAAAGCTTTGGTCCATATATGTACAGTGGTTCAATATGTCTTGTAACATTTCCTCTAGCAAAGGCAATAAGTGCTTCTCTCAATAGGCTAAATTCCAGGGAAAGAAGGAAGGGTTAAGGCCGCTGGTTTGTTTGCACCTATTATGTGACACACACTAGTTTAGGTATTTTAAAATTATACATTTTTGAGGGACTTTTACAATCCTATGAACTCTTACAAACTCAGTGTTTGGGCTTCTTGCTTTGGATAAAACGACTTAAAAAAAAAAGATAAAACAACTTCTCAGTGACAGGCGCTCAGTCGAATCTAGCAGGCTGACTCCAAGATTGCCAAATCTGTGCAAGTCTTGTCAGAAAAGGAAAACTGTATGTCACTTAAAGAGCAGTGAAGAGGGCTGGGGATATAGCTCAGTGGAATAAGCGCTTGCCTAGCAAGCGCAGGGTCCTGATTTTGATCCCCAGTACCGCAAAAAAAAAAAAAAAAAAAAAAAAGAGCAGTGAAGTAAGGAGAATCCAAACTTAAAGTGGAACTCCAAGATTTCTTAGAGTTTTGGGGAAATATTAGGAAATGTTGAAAATGTTCACTTTCAAGTGTGTCTTCAAACACTTTTTGGCAGCAATAAAATTGAAAGCTGAAGGACAAAAAAATGAACAATAAATGGATTGTATGGAAACTCTGGCCAATGAGAACTATTTTAAGATTACTCATTGTTTTGTAAATTGCAAAAAATAATTCCCATTTGTAGTGCACCTTATAGTTCACAAATACATGGGAAAATAAATGCTGGGGATGGTTGCCATGAGTAGGAAATGAAAGTATAACAAGTTATACATCTAGTTGATCTTCCTCTGAAACTTGGCGTGCGTTTCTAACACCATCTTCTATGTGATATCACGAAGAGTAGGCAAAACAGGGAGATGACTTGCTGTTCAGGATTTGAAAAGCAAGCCAGCAGTAGAGCCACAGCGGAAGCTGTGTTAATAAGATAGCCTGGCTTGGTCCCTAATTCCTGACAACCAAACCTCAGAAATGATTCCATCAGCATGTGAAGCACAGAGAGGACCACAAACCAGACTTCAAAAGGGACTCTAAGAGAAAATACCATTTTACAAAGTCTCCCTTTCTTTCCATCAGAAGGCGGACCAAGAGGAAGTTTGTCCTCCCACCGCGAATTCCCCAGAGAGCTTTTAAAAGCTTTTACTCTGGTCTCACTCACAGCCAGCATCCTCTTGTATGAACCTCTTGCTTCTTCCATAGATTATTTCAGAGATTAAGATGCCAATTTCAAGACTGCCATGGGCCTCAGGACAACTAAACAGATTGGCAGAGACACAAAACAACCTTCTGGTGGCCAAGAGGGTATGTAGACATTTGCTGTTGCCTGCATTTCTCAGAGCTGTCTCTTTTAGCCAATTACTTGTGTAAAATAACGTACTCATAACTTTGTACACTAAATACTGCTGTTGTTATCGCTCTTAAATTTTTGTTTCTGTTCTTTATGAAAGCAGACATAGAGTACTGCATACACTTCAGATTCATATTACATGTAAACTACCTGTGACCTTCATATAACGATTGATGATTACGTTTAGCTTAAATGCAACAATACTAATTATAATCTTCATAAACTTTCCCAGCCAGTGCTCACTTAAGCAAAAACTTTAAAATTCGCTGAAATTAAAGCTTAAGTTTTTGAAAAGCCCAGTTAATTCAGCTTTTCTGAGAGAGCCCAAAGCTTTTTTTCTTCCCCCTCAGAGGCCAGGTGAGCATGTGCGGAGTGATCCTTCTCTCTTCTTTGTGTAACTCTCACCCTGGAGGTCAGGCAGTAACCAAAGCCAAGGAAACATCAAAATACTGCGCGAAGTATTAGCGTGTGCCATCATGCAGCGGCGAGGTCCGCCTCAAGATTAGGAAACTGTTTAAATATCAGATCGCCGGCAGGCGTCTCGGTCCGGGCCTGTGTGAGGAGCGAACTGGTGTCCCAGTCGAGGGCGCGACCGAGGAGCCAGGAAAGTTACCCGTGCGCACTGCAGCCGTTTTCCAAGGCCGCGGGTCCATTCGCAGTCGTGCCAGGCTGCAGCCTTTGGGGCCGTGGTGGGACCGTCCAGGGGGACGCGCTCGGGGCGCCCCGCGGACACCCGGGACCCCACCCCGCGCTTCAGGAGGAGGCGGGGGAGACGCCAAGCAGGGGCTTTGCTAATTGCCAGAGCAGGAAGTGAGCTCGAGGAAGAAGCGGCGGAGACCCGGGAGGAGGAGAGGCCGGGCGCACAGAGCCGTGGGGGTCCTCCCGGGCCGAGTGCACCGCAGGACCTCCACCCCGTGGCCCCGCGTCCTCCTCGGCCCCGGAGGCCGCCCGGCTCGGCTCGGGTGCCCGTCGGCCCCCTCCCCGCCCACATGGCTTCTCCCAACGACCCTCTGCGCTCAGGTAAAGTGACACCGCGCCGCGCCCTTACCTGGAGCGGGCACCGTGGGCCGGGAGCCAGTGGGGCGTGCGTGGCTGCGGCTGCGGCGGGGCGCTTGGCTTCGAACCGGCCGCTCCCAAGGTCACCTCGGGACCCCCGGACCGCACGCCAGACTCGGGCCGCGCGGGGACTGAGGCGATGCCCCCCACCCCGGGGCCACCCTGTGAGCGGCTCCAGACCCCGCGGTGCGCTCAGCCCCCAAACCCGCGCGTGTGCGGCCGCTTTGTTCCGGGAGCGGGACGCCAGTTGAAACAAGTCGCGCCAACCTCCGGCAGAGAAGAGCGCATGGGGTGCATTTCGTTTTCTTGCTCTCCCTGGTTTCCAGCTTTCAGGACTTCTGTCTTCGCTTCCTCCTCGTTGCACTTTTGTCGATGTTGAGTCCCCCAGAACTTTTTCCTAAATTAGGGTCCACAGAACCCAAAGACCGATCTCACCAGTGGAATCCCCACCTGTGGAGGCCTTTGATTAAAGTATCTTCTAGTGTCCTCATTGTAAAATAGTGTGCATTCTTACCCGAGGCCAGTATCTAGATTTTCCCTTTCATCTCTCACCTGGATTTTAAATCCTTTTTAGAATTCACCTTCTAGGAATTCTCACCCCCATAACTTAGGTGCAAACTCCGTGAATGTTTGTGGAATACACTGTAGGACTGAATGACTGACGTGCCCCTCAGGGTGCACTGGGGCTTTACCTGATTTTGTTGAGGTTGGACATGCTGGGGAAGAGCCGGCCTGAACGGGAGACAGCTGTTCAGATAGACATGTTTCCACTGTCCCAGCACTAATTTGTGGCTTGAGAACCCAGGAGACAGAATGTGTCTAGAGGTGGTCAGAAAATTAAACCCAACAGCTACCTCGGCATTGTGATGTGGGGATAAGATGAGGGTTGAGATTTCAAAAAGATTTGAATTCTTCAAGTGGGGAAAGGTAAACCTTTTGTCAACTGGGGACAGAAAATAAATTGTCTGGATGTACCTCCATACCTTTTGTTTGGAAATCAGAAAGGGAACTAAAGGGGGAGATCCTCCTGGCTCCCTCCCACCTCTACCCTGCATCCATTTCTGCTGAGAACCTAACTGACAAGGTGTGGAGGGATGTTTGGACTAGAGTTCAGTAATAGTAGTCTCAGATCTCATTGAAACAGGTCTTAAGAAAGATTCACTCCCTGAGAACACAAATGGGTGCTGCTTGTCCCAGCACCGGCCACCCGGCAACCGATGCCCACAACCTGGAGCAGAGGGACTTTGGAAGTCAAAGCACAGGTGGATTAATGCAACAACAGAAAGTGTGACAGGAGGGTATGCTAGGGACTCTCCTTGACTTTAGGAGGTAGAAACCAAAGGTGAGAACTTTGGGAAGAGGTAGAGCGTGAGCCCCAGAGAGAGGAGGGAGGCCTCCAGAGGTCAAGATCCCATGTGACCTGGCATCAGCTGTTGCAGACTTTGCAGCTTCTAAAAGATGTTCTCAGTGTCCCCTCCTCGTCTGAGGTTCCATCGAATTTCTAGTACATTCGATTCCTCCACTAAAGCACACCCAGTTTCCCCTTCCAAACATTGTATTCCATTTTTGCATCCCACAAACCTACCTCCCTTCCATCTCTACAGTGAAATCGCAGATGGTACCAGTGGGCTGAGGACAATGGCATTTGCACCTTTCCACCCAGACCTGTTACCGCACTCCCGCCTGGTTGCCTGGCTCACTCCCACCTGGTGTTTTCACACTCAGGCTTGCCTGCTGCCAACCCATTTTACAAAAGGTGGTCAGGGTGATCTCTGCAGAGCAAGTCAGGTCCTGTCATCCTTCTGCTTAGAGCCACTTTCTGACAAGTCCGCCATCCTTGACTGGCTTCCACACTCTGTGTGATGAATCCTGACCTATTCCTTAAACCACGCACCTAGTGCTCCCTCTGGCCCCTGTTCTCTGGATGGAAGCCACAGGACCTCCTTTCCTTTCCTTGAAAGCCCTCCGACCCTCCTGTCTCCTGGCCTTTTCATAGGTTTTTCCCTCTGAATGGAAGGCTACACACACACACACACACACACACACACACACACACACACACACGAGTTACCTCCCACTCCTCCGGACTTCAGCTCACAGGTGACCCAGCCCCAGCTCCATGCCATGCACCCTCACACAGCCCTTCATTTTCTGACACACGTCACTGTTGTGTGATTGATTATTTAGGGTGTAAACGCCTTGACAGAGACCATGTCTCTTAGCTAGTCTGTATTACCTATCACAGTACTCGGCACATACTAATAAATACTTATCACTTCCATGAATGAATGAAAGAAACGAAATCTAACCACATGTGCGTCAAACTATGGGGGAAAGAAATTCTTCCCATACTGGCCTCTTAAAAAAATTTACTTATTGAATTAGGTAAGTTCACTTAAGTTTACCTTGTAAAGTTTTTTTAGGTATATTACTATGTTCATTAAAAATAACTTTTGATATTAAGAAGATTCCCAAGACTTTTGAGATCACAGTGGAGGAAATAGTTGTGTTGGTTATTATTAAAGGGGCCAGAACTGTCTGTCACATGTGGGTAAAATCTAGTTCGTTTGTGTTTATACAAGGGATGATCAAAAAATACAGAATGTATGAATTAAAAAATACAGTAAAAGGACACACTACCATGAATCCACCTCAAAATACTTCCCTTTGCCTTGTACACACTTACCCCATCGTTCTCGCCGCTTTCTGCGCCAGTTCTGCAAGTGCTCTTGTATTTTTTACAAGGGGTGATGGGAAATACAGTAAGTACCGCAGCCGAGTGCCATCCAGCAGAAGGGAAAGCCTGTGAAAACATGACATTGTGTTCTCATCCACCCTATTCACCAGATCTCACGCTGTGCAATTTCTGGCTCTTCTCCAAAATCAAAATGCCAATGAAAGGTAAACAGTTTGAACCGTTCAGGACATCCAGGCAGTCATCATGGTACAACTAAAGTCACTTCCAGAACTGCTTCAGAGAGTGTCAGGAATGATGGGATCAGTGTGTTTGAAGTGAGGAAGATCAATGGTGATGGGTTCTACTGTAGTATTTTTAAATAAAGTAAGCATCCACTGTGTATTTTGACCACACTTCTTAGATATATTAAAGATAGAGCAAACCAGGAGGCTCTACAGGTTGAGGTTGAGGAAAGGGTCGCTTGCAAGACTGGCAAAGGGACACTCCCTGCTTGGTGGCAGGGAGCACACATAGCTTTCCCTTCTTCTGGGGTCCTTCGTGCCCTGTGCAGCGTGGCTGTTCCCTGGGAGCCCTAGCCTTGGTCACCAGTCCATCATGGCCCCTTTGCACCCATCACTGGTCCTTCATAATCTTCCCCTGGGCAGTCATGGGTCCGAGGTGGCAGTACCCAGGGAGGGAACAGCACCCAGGGCTAAAGGTCAAGCCTCTTCCAGGGCATCTGTGTGTCCAGAGCGGCCCCAGTTCTTTTTCCAAAGCCATCAGAGGTGGTGGGAGCAACGTGTGATCTTCCCTTCCTTCCTTTTTCCCTCTCTCCTTCCCCTCCCTGTGGGTTTCCCAGTCTTCTCTTATTTCCTCCCCGCCCTATAATGCCTCTGCTTACTCAGCTTTCTTCTCTGGCCTGGAATTGTGTCTAAATCTCCCCCCAGTGCCTCTGTCTCCTCTCCTCTCTTCCTGGTCCTCCTCATTCTGATTCTTGTTACCATGCTGATGAGGCTGCTCTCCACAGAAGCTGAGGCAGGACTCCACTTGGCTGTGCAGCCGTGTGACCAAGAGAGAAGGAGGAGGCTGTCACTGCCACCAAGGCAGCCTTTTCTGCATGCACTGTGAGGGCTTCTGTGATTCCCAGCATGGTTCAGAGCACCAGGGCTTTTTTATAACCAGTGATGAAGATAGCTAGGGGCAAAAAAGAGCTATGGTTTAAAAAGAAGAAGAAAAACTTTAACTCTGAAATCACAAGTTCAAAAAGTTGTCTTTAATTCTTCACTAGAAAGCACAAAGGGCTTCACTCTTGGCTTACGGGGCTTGGGAAAGCTGGAAGCACACATCTCCCCTTTGTTTTCTCTGAAAGGACATCATTGGACAGGTGTTTGAACTTCCTCGGAGAAACTGTCCCTCAGGACTACGGCCCCTCTCTACTGTGACGAAGGGAGATGTGTGCCTGTGATGGCTGCTCTGGGCAGGCTGCTGCTGTTCCTTCTGCAGAGGCTGCAGCGCGGGTGCGGTCCCTGTGCCCCTGACTGGGCATGTGTGGAGATTTGGGTATCTGGGCTGAGGATGAGCAGCTGAGGTTGTGGATTTCGAGTTGGCTCTGGAGTGAAGGCTTTGCTGGGGTGCGGGTGGAGGTCAGGGTGGTGTGAATGTCTTCTGCATTTGGGAATCGCAAGGATGGGGTCAGAAGGGAGACTTTTAGGGCTTGGATTGTGTCCTGCTGCCCAAAATGTATGTTGAAATTCTAACTCCTAGTACCTGGAAATGTGACCTTATTTGGAAATAGAGTTTTCTTCTCCCCCCTGAGGTAATCAAACTAGAGGTCTTTAAAGTGGATTCTAACCTAGTATGACTGGTGTCTTCATACAAAGGGGAAATCTAGACACAGTGACATGTTTCTCTCCCAGGAGGATCTGTCAGGTGATCACTGCCTGAGCCGCTTCTATTTTTTTTTTTTTCTTTTTTGAATCAAGGTCTCAGTGTGTATTTCAGGTTGGCCTGGACTTGCTATGTAGCCCAGACTGGCCTCAAACTCATGGTGATCCTCCTGCCTCAGCCTCCCAGTGCTGGAATTATAGGCATGTGCCACCACGCCCGGCTATGAGCCACTTCTGAAAGCTGATGATCCTGGAAAGTTGGCTGACTCTTCCACTTAAGCATGGGCACTGCACGTGCAGACGGGGTATTTACTGCCTTTCTCGGGGTTACTGTAGGGCTTGCAGATATGCATTCACACCACAACCACCAACACAGGTTTCTGCGATCCCAAAAGTTGTGTGGTTTCCCCTCACCAGCAATCAAGTTCTACAGGGCACACCCACCTGGGGTCTTTTGATTCAGTTGAATTCAGACACTGCCTGGAGACAGTAGCAGATCCCACAGATGCCATCACTAAGCCCCAGTTGTTTTACCTGTGGTTCTGACTGAGGGATTTGTGGGGTCCTCACAAACCCCTCCTTCGTTTCCATTAGTTTGCTCAAGTGGCTCGCAGAACTCAGGGAAACACGTACGTCTACCCGCTTATTATAAAGGATATTGCAGAAGACTCAGATGAAGAGATGCCTGGCATAGGAAGAGATGCAAAGCTCCATGCCCTCTCTGGGAGCCTCCTGGTCAGCTGTCTAGAAGGTCTCAGGGTCCTGTCCTTCGGTTTCTGCCCCAGTGTACTAGAGATTGAACCTGGGCCTTTGCACTGAGCTTCATCTCAAGCCCTTTATTTATTTGCCTGTTTATTGTGAGACAGGGTCTCGTTGATTCACTAAAATTGCCTAAATTAGGCCTGAATTTGTGCTCTCCGAGTGCTAGGACTGTAGGCTTGTGCCACCCGCTCACCTTCCTTTATGTTCCTGTGGAGGGTTTGTTTCAGGGGCTCAGCTGAAGTACGAGCAATGTGCAGAGAAGTAATTGGCTAACAAGGGTCTGATGCTGATAGACTAGGTGGGTCCCTAGCAATGGTATCTTTTCAGATTCTTCCTGGCCTTTCTGGGTGGTGTTCCTTCCTCCTGGGTATATGGCAGGACCCCCTCTGAAATGGGGTTGGAGGTCTTATGACCTACTTTCTGACAAGGTGGGAGAATTTCTTGATCATCAGCTCCAAGATGGACAGACCAGGAAGCTAAGAGTTCCTGTGGCTGCCTTAGGGAGGGAGCTGTGGGCTGGGAATTTGGAGGAAATCAAAACACCCATGTCAACAGAGACATATCCAGTGCAGCACAGAGCAGACCCAGGGAAGTGCCAGCTTTGGCGCTGCTTATGGTTGCAGACTCTCAGCCAGGGATGCTTCCCCCTGTGTGGTCCCTACTGGTCACCACTCTTGGACCTTGACATGAGGAGGTAGAGACCATCTCTTGCCATACCTCATATAAGTTAGGGATCTGCAGTCTACAGAAACCAAATGACTATGTGGCCTGCCCAGCCTGCTCTCACCAGGTCCTGCCACATCAGCTCACCAGCTCTCTCTGTGTCGGGGGACACTGCAGAAGATGCTCATGAGAGTGAAGCATCTACCTCACTGTGGGACAGAGATGCCACGGGTTTAGTGTTGGCCACATAGTGGATGACAACCAGGAGCAGGGAATGTCCCCCACCCCTGGGACTCATGAATGCCCATTTTTTATCTTTCTTTTTAAAAAATTTTATTGGTATGTATTTGCAGTGCCTAATAATTAACTTCATTTGGGGAGGTGGTACACATACATATCATAACTTGATCATGTTTGATCCTCTTTATTTATACTGTAGGTTCTCATAGAAGCAAAACCATGCTATATTTAACCTTCTGTGTCTAATTTAATTCACTTTATTATGGACTCAAGAGCCATCCATTTTTCTATAAATGACTGAACTCATTCTTTGTAGCTATGTAATACTCCATTATTTATGTATACCACATTTTCTTTATCTACTTGTCTGAGCATACGAGTGTTCCATAGTTTAGCCATTGTGACTTGTGCTGCTATAAACATAGGTAAACATGTGTCACTATAGTAAGATTTTTTTTAACTCTTAGTAAGATATCCAGTAGAAGTATAGGCCCCTTGGCACCCCAGGTCCCAGCTGATACCATAGCTTTACCTGGGAGCTTAGCCTACTGTTACCTGGGAATTGTAAAATAAACATTTTAGACCTTTAAAGAATTTCATTTTACACTTGTTGGTATTGCAAACAAGCAACTACAAGGCCTCTAGTAAGACTTTAGGAAGACTTTTTACTTTTAGATCACTCTCAGGTAGCTAGGAGCAGCCCTACCCCAAATAATTTACCTTTGGCCCAGAAGAAGCTGGGCCCGTGAGAATAGAAGTAGTTCAGCTTGAACTAAAAGAGCTGTCAGAATCGGGCATGATGGCCCATGCTTATAATCCCACCATTCTGGGAGGCTGAGGCAGGAGGATCTCAAGTTCAAGCCTAGTCTCAAAATAAAAAAAGCCAGTGGATGTAGCTCAGTGCAAAGGCCCTGAGTTCAGTCCCCACTGCCACACACACACACACACACACACACAATCTGCTGGGAGAAGGAGCTGGATCAGATATAGCTTGTGGGCTGCTGGGTTGGTCCTCTTGGCAGTAACACACAAATACTCCATCCAGAAACTGTTGTACGGTAAAGGGTCAGTACCAGCAGAACCTTTGCAGTGGAAAGAAGAAAAGACTTGGATATAAATGTCTCTAGTACAGTTTGTAGTCACAGTGCCTTTCCTGAACCCTTCCTCACCCCATTGCTGCACTTGAGAAAACAAATCTCCTGAATTCTACCTGTCCCTCACTTCTTAGGTTCTACTTACTTCCAGAGATGTCAGACTTTGGCAGGGGACTTTGGGCCCCAGTCCTGTTGTCTTCTCTGCACCTGTCTGCCATCCTTGTAGCCCCCCAGGTGTGCCAGTGACAGCACAGTAGCTGGGTCACAGCCGGAGACAGTAGATCAGCCACCTGGGTTTCCAAACTTGGCTGGACCAGAGTCACCAGTGACCACGGACCAAGTGCAGTAGCCAGAGACTTGGTCACAGCACTTGGCTGGTCCAAGGTCAGAGGCTTGTCACAGCAGCAGTCTTGTTCACGGCCAGCCCTGGCTGTCTGTGGTGTGCCTGTGAGGACCCAGGCTCCCTCCACCTGTGCCCAGGGTTCATCCTCCCACTGTCCTGGTTGCTCCTCACTGCTGTTTTCAGTTTGGCCCCTCCTGTTTCAGCTCTCTCCTCCATTTCCTTCCCTTTTTAGGCCCTTTTCTGTTTCCTCCTTCTCTTGCTCCTTTTCCTGTAGGAAGCAACCCTGACTTGCTGTAGACGCTGTGAGCGGTGTCTGCACAGTGATGCCACAGGGGTGTTAACCATCCCCCGCCCCAGCAGCCCCTTCACAGCCTGGTTCTCTGCAATCCCATAGAGATGGCACCTGTTAAAACCCTACAATGCAGAATGCTAATATTGTAAAGTGTTAGCATTCAGCTGCTCTTCAGTGAAGGTGGAATATTCAAGAAGAGGCTATGAGAGGAGAAAGGAGAGGGTCTTGAGACTTCCTGGCCACGTAATCTGTGAAAAAAGATCCCTTCTTGGTGGTGGCTTCTACCAGCCCTGCCCAAGCTGGCCAGCATGTGAGAAGCCTGGGAAGGAAAAACTAGAAAATCAAATGCAGTCTGTCTGGCTCTGAGGGTGTGCTTGACGCATGTTCTCTCTCCTCTCTCAGCCTTTTCCTGAGCTGCGCTCTCCACCTTGAATGCTCCAGGTTTTGTACCCTGGCTAATGCCAGTCACCCCTTGGGACGCAGGTTTCTGCTGCAGTGTGAGCTGTTCCCCGCTGACTCCCTATCCCTGCGGTGTCCATCCTCCCTGTGGGTTCCTACGTGGTTCTGCATTGCCACCAAGGTAGCACGCAGTGCTCTGTGACTTGCGCACTCACGGTGCTATTGGCAATACTATTTTCTTTGCCAATTGAAGCTTAAGTCTGAGTCTGTAGTTGTGTTAGTCACTTTCCTGTTGCTGTAACGAACTATCTGAGAAAATGCCGGGAGTGAGCCATAGTACCCCCTTGTGAGAGGGCACTGGCAAAAACTCTCTACACTTGTGCCCACTTTCTTTAGTGACTAAAGGCTGTCATAAAACAGAGATACCGATTTCATGCAGCTTCTTCTTCTGGCATTGTCAACTCCCTGTGGCCGAGAAAGATGCAAAGCTAATTCTCAGCAGGGGGGCATCCAGGAGAACAAACACAAATTACTGCCTTAATAAATTGTCCCGTGGTGCTCATCTGCATCCACAAAAGGCATTGCCTAGACTTAGGGCCTAGTTGACGGTAGGTGCTTTATGCAGAAGGTCTGCATAAAAAGTGAACATTAAGTCTTGGCTGTTTCAGTGTGTACACTGAACAAATCTGGAAGATTCTACTCAAATAGGTTTAGTCATCATTAAGATGGCTCCGTGGCAGATGTCTTGTGAAACACCTCGGAGAAGGGGAGCTTTTCTAGTGTGTACAAATTCATATGATCTAGTGATGGTACTAACAGAGGCCTGTAACTTTTTCTGTATTTTTTCATCCAGTTCCTTAAATGGAACAAGTTGATCAAGCATAAGATGCAAAAAATACTGAGAAGTCAAGGTCACTAGTGTGAATATGAAGCATGTTAAACATTTAAAATTTTTTTTTATTTTAAAGAGAAAAAATAAAACTAAATTTCAAAACAAGACAATAGGAGGGTAGCAATGGTTAATACAATGCATATTGTTATCTTTAAATTAGTTACTTAGAGTATAAGATATTGGCATTTAATTGTCCAAACAATATTAGCACAAACCTCTTTTCAATGAACTAAGAGAAGTTAGTAGCCTAGCTATCTTAACTATCTTGTATGTATATATATACATATATATATATTTTTTTTTTGCTTTTTCTTTCCTCTTTTTCTCCTTTCCCCCAACCCAGTTTCTCATTCTTTTTGAACAGTTTCTTTCCATTTTACAATATTTGTTGTACATTTTGGATCTTATTTACTCTTTCAGCTTCTCACACTAGGGAGACCATATCATGTTTGTACATGTGTGTCTGGTTTATTTCACTCACGAGTATGGTCTCAAGATGCACCCATTTACCTATAAAAGTCTCCAGTTTATCCTTCTTTGTGGCTGAGTAGTACTCCATTATATGAAAGGCCACATCTGTTTTATCCATTCCTTGGTTGATGGGCATTTGGATTGTTTCCAAGATTTAGCTATTACAAATTGTGCTGCTATAAACATGGGTGCACATATATCACTGTGGTATGATGTTTTCAATTCTGGGAAGATACCTAGCAGGGGAATGTGGGGCTGTCAAATGGGACCTCCAATCCTAGTTTTTTTGAGGAATATCCACACTGATTTCCACAGTGGTGGCACTCCCACCAATAGTGGAGAAGGGTTCCTTTTCCCTCACAGCCCCTCCAGCATTTGTAATTGTTAGATTTCTTGATAATAGCCATTCTTTTTGGGGTGAGATGGAGTCTCAGTGTTGTTTTAATTTGCATCTCTAGAATGACCAGTGATGTTGAAATTTTTCATATATTTCTTTGCTATTTATATTTCATCTGAGAAGTATATGTTCATCTCAGATGCCCAGTTTTGGATTGGGTCTTTAAATTTGGGAGGTCTTATTTTTTTTTAGTCCTTTACATGTTTTCCATAGTAATCTTTTGTCTGAGAAGCAGCTGGCAAACATTATTTCCCATATTGTGGGTTGTCTCTTCATTCAGTTAGTGGTTTCTCTTGCTGTGCAAAAACTTTTTAATAAAATGAGATCCCAGTTGTTGACTTTTGTGATAGTTCCTGTGCAATCAATATTTTATTCATAAAGTCTTTGCCCATACCAATGTCTTCCCAAATTTTACCTATTCTATCTTCCAGCAGATTTAATGTTTCTGTTTTAATATGTAGATCTTTGATCCATTTTGAATTCAGTTTAGTGCATGTTGAAAAACATGGGCCCAATTTTAATCTTTGGCATGTGCAGAGACAGTTTTTCCAGCTCTATTTATTAAAGAGGCTATCTTTCTTGCAGTAAATATGTTTGGCACCTTTGTCAAAGATAGAGTGGCTGAGTATGTCTGGAGTTTCTGCATTTCTAATCTGTTCTATTGATCTATGGGTCTGGGTTTTTTTTTTTGCCAGTACCATGCTGTTTTTATCACAGTAGCTTTATAGTATAATTTCAAGTCAGGGATTTTGATGCCCCTTGCCTTGCCTTTGTTGCCCAGAATTGCCTTTGCTCTTCTAGGAATGAATTTTAGGATTGTTTTCTCTAATTCTGTGAGATATGCTGTTGGAATTTTGATCAGAATTGTGTTAAATCTGTATAACAGCTTTGGGTTATGGCCATTTTCACTATATTGGTTCTTCCTACCCAAGTGCAAAGGATATCTTTCCATTTTCTGATATGCACTTCAATCTCCTTTTTTAGAGTACTGTAGTTTTCAATATAGAGGTCTTTCACATCATTCATTAGACTGATTCCTAGGTATTGCATTTTTTTTTATGTTGTCATGAAAAGTGTTGTTTCCCTAATTTCTCTCTCAGTGAGTTTATAATTTGTGTACCAGAAGGCTATTGAATTTTGAGTGTTGACATTGAATCCAGCTATGTTATTGAATTTTATTATTAAATCTAGCAGTTTTTAGTGGAGTTTTTGGGGTCTTCTGTGTAGAGTATCATGTCATCTGCAAATAATGATAATTTGCTGTATTCCTTTCCTATCATTATTCCTTTTATTTCTTTCTCTTGTCTAATTGCTCTGGCTAAAGTTTCCAGGACTATGTTGAATAAGAGTGGATACAGTGAATATCCTTGTCTTGATCCTGATTTACAGTGAAAGCTTTCAGTTTTTGTCTATTTAGTATGATGTTGGCTGTTGGTTTGTTATAGATGACTTTTATCAGGTTGCAATAAAGATCATTTATTCCAATTTTCTGTAGGATTGTTTTTATCGTGAGTGGATGTTGGACATTGTCAAATGCTTTTCATGCATCTATTGAGATGATCATATAAGTTTTGTTCTTGGCTCCATTAATATAGTGTTTTACATTTATTGATTATGTATGTTGAACCATTCCTGCATCCCATGGTGTATAATCTTCTTGATGATTTTATGCATTCTGTTTGCCAGTATTTTACTGAGGATTTTTGCATCAATGTTCATTGGGAGATTGGCCTGTAGTTCTCTTTTGTAATTGGGTTCTTGTCTGGTTTTGGTGTCAGCATAATGCTTGCTTCCAGGAATGAATTTGGTAGTATTGCTTCCCTTTCAATTTCATTAAAGGTTTTGAAAAATAGTGGTGTTGCGTCTACTCTAAATTTCTTGTAGCATTCAACAGTAAATCTGTCAGGGCCTAGGTTTTTCTTCATTGGTAGGTTCTTAATTACAACTTCAATTTCATTGATATTGAATTATTTAGGATTTTTTATCTCTTGATTCAGCTTTGGTAATTCATATGTATCTAAGAATCTGTTGATTTCTTCTGCATTTCCCTTCTTATTGGAATACAAGGTTTCAAAGTAGATATAGATGATCTTCTGGATTTCTGCAGGATCTGTTGTGATTTTACCCTTTTTATTCCTAATTGTGTGGCGTTAAGTCTTTTCTTTCTTTTTGATAAGGTTGGCTAAGGATTCGTTGATTTTATTTAATCTTTCTAAGAACCAACTCTTGGATTCATTGATTCTTTGTATTGTTTTTAGTCTACAGTGCATTAATTTCTGTTCTGATCTTTATAATTTCCTCCCTCAAATGAGTTTTTGGCTTAGCCCGCTCTCCTCTTTGTAGAAATTTGAAGTTCACCATTAAGTTGTATATTTGAGCTTGTTCTGTTTTCCTGATATGGGTATTCACTGTTATAAATTTCCCTCTTGGACTGCTTGCATTTTGTCCAAGAAGTTCTAATATGTTATATTGCCATTATTTAATTGTAGATGCTGTCTAATCTCTTCTTTAACTTCATCTGTGGCCCATTGGTTGTTCAGGAAGGTAGTATTTAATTGCCATGTGTCTATGAAGTTTTTGTGGTTTCTTTTGCCATTGATTCCCAATTTCATTGCAATATGGTCTGATGATATGCATGGAATAATTTTCATTCCTTTGTATTTATTTAAGCATGTTCTATGAGCTAGTATATGATCTATTTTGGCGAACATCCCATGTATACCTAAGAACCATATGTATTCTGATGTTGTGGGGTGGAACACTCGGTAGACATCTACTAAGTCCATTTGTTCAAAAGTTTGGTTCTAATGAAAGTTTTAATACTTCACTGTTGATTTTTTTCTCTAGTCGATCTGTCTTTTTGTGACAATGGGGTATTAAAATCCCCCAGTACAACTGTATTAGCACTTACTTGATTTTTTTATGCCTGTTAATATTTTTTATATAGTTGGGTGCACTAGTATTTGTTGGATATATATTTATGATTTTTATTTCTTCCTCATGGATTGTTCTCTCTGCAAGATGTAGTGACTTTTTTGTCTTTCTTAATCAGTCTTGGATTGAAAATCACTTTGTCTGCAAATAGAATAGCTACCCCTGCTTTTTCTGGGTTTTTGTCACATGGAGTACTGTTTTCCATCCTTTGACTTTCAGTCTGTGAGATTCTTTTTAAATTAAATGTATTTTTTTCTATGCAGCATATTGTTGGATCTTGCTTCCTGATCTGTTCTGCCAGTCGGTGTCTTTTGATTGGTGAATAGAGACCATTAACATTGATGGTTATAACTGATATGTGTTGACTTATCCTTGTCGTGTTATTTTCCTGTCATTGGCTCCCGTTCTTTTTCTCCTGTCTCCCTATTTAATTGTATGCATGGCCTGGTAGATTCCTTCTGATGTAGTTCATGGAGTTGTAGTCATTGTTATGTGTTTCTAGAATGTCCTTCAAAACATTTTTGAGTTCTGATTTGGTGCTCATAAATTTCCTCTATGTTCTTTGTCATGAAAGTATCTCATTTCTCCATCAGTTTTGAAAGATAGTTGTATGGAGTACATCAATCTGGGTTGAAGGTTGTTTTCCTCTTACTCCAAGCTCTCCTTGACTTGAGGGTTTGTGCTGAGAAGTCAGCTGTGATTCTGATGGGCTTTCCTTTATAGGTGATTTGTTTCTTTTCCCTAACAGCCTTTTACATTCTATTCTTATGTTGAATTTGTGGAATCATCACTATATTTTTTGAGAATTTTTAAGATTCTAATACTGTATTCTAATATCATCACTATGATATTTTTTGAGATTTTTAAAGATTTTATTCTTGTGTTGATATTGTGGAATCATCACTATGATTTTTTTGATCATGGCTAATTGGAGTTCTATGTACCTCACTTAACTGTCTGTCAAATTCTTTTTTTCTACTAGGAAGTTTTCTGCCATGATATCTGTAAACAGTTTTTTTAAAAATCATTTTGAGACAGGGTCTTGCTATGCAGTTCAGGCTGGCCTTGAGCTCACTTTGTAGCCCAGGCTGGTCCTGAACTCATAATGATACTCTTGCCTCAGCCTCCTGAGTGCTGGCATCACGGGCATGCTCTATCACGCCCAGCTGTGAACAATTTTTTTGTATCATTTGTGTAATCCCCTGCTTTTTCATTGACTCCAATCAATCTTAAGTTATTCTTCTTTGCCTCATCTAGCAGCTGCTGGACTGATTTCTCATGAGCCCTTACTATTTTAAGAAATATTTCTTTTCATGATCACTAACCACAAGCCTGTCTTCTATATCTGGGATCCTGTCCTCACATTGGCTTAATTTGCTGCAGATACTTTCAGTGGAATTTTTATTCTTCTGGGTATCTGCTTGAATCTGCCTTATAGATTCCACTTCTTTCCTATGCTGAGCACTCACGGCTTCCATAATTTTAAGCCCCTCTTTTTTTTTTTTTTTTTGTCTGTATGTGCTCTGGAGTCACTAAGCATGGTTTTCATTGTGGACGCCATCTCTGCAGTTACCTGAGAAGTTATTTCCGACTTGGTTTTTTTCTAGGATCTCATTCATTTGCTCTGTTATTACCACTGCAGAGAGGCCAGGTGGGCGGCCTTCAGACTGTTCCACCTCACTGTCCCCCGGGTTTGCCTTTGGTGAACTGGATGTCTGGGGTTGTACCTTGTTGAAATGTCTTCTCATTTTCTTTTACTTTTTAAAGTTTAATTCCTGGGGTTAGACTTGTAAATTACCTATGTTTGATTCCTTTATTGCTAGTATTTAGAAGTAGTCATTTGACTACTTCTCCAAAGTATCTTCCAGGTATCGTGGTTTTTGGATTTTGAGTCTGTTGTAAGATCCTAGCTCTTCAGTTTATTGGGGATGAGAAGTAGCTGCCTGTTGGGCCCATCCTCTAGTTCTTTGGCACTGTGCCACAGTATTTTCTGTGACCTTTAGTCAGTGTCAGTCTTGGAATACCAATAAGAACCGTTTAGAATAATTATGTCACTTTTAGGTAAAGTGGTACCATCAGCAGTAACAGTAGCAACAATCACAGCCTAGAAAATGACAAACTAAGTAACCATTAATTTTCCACTGTTTACCATATGAACTAGATTTGTGGTTATATAACAAAATCTAAAGCAAGCTAGAAAATTATATGCAGTATAAGAGTCCTTCATATGTCAATTTTGCCCTCAGGGGTTAAAATTTCAAATGGGTTAGGGAGAGAAAATAGAGAAGGGGAAGATAAGGAACACATCTGAAGTGAGGCTGGAGGACAGAGGGGATCACGCTGACTTTGGGAAACCGGTGCAGAGGACTGGAGGGAAAGAGAGAAGGAAGAGGTAAAGAGGAGAACAGAACAGAACCACAGCCACAGGGAGGCTGGAAACTATGTTCACACTCGTATAAGAACAAGATCAAACAATGAAGGAGAAAAAACAAAAACAGAAAAACAAAAAACAAAAACAAAACCACCACTACCACAACAAAAAGCAAACAAGAGAGAGGAAAAAAATGTCCACTTCCAGTTATGTCTCTGCTGTCACTGGTAGACAACATGTGGAGACAGAGTTCCGATCCATGCTGACCTGTCCCAGCAAACCAGCAGTAGCCTTTTGGCTGGGTAGTGAATAATCTCAGTGAGCCTGCAACTTCTGGGTAAGACCAACTCTTTGAGCCTAAAGCTGTGAGCGCACCTTACTCAGGCCTGAGCCCAGCTGGGAGCTGCTAGATAGAACCAGCACCCGCTCTGAGTTCTGAGCTCAGCCACCCCTCTCCAAAATGGCTCCTGGCTAATGGCACTCTCTTGCAGGATGACTGAACCCTTAGCACTCAGTGCCAGCTAGTTCAGTCCTTTATGTCCACTGCTCCCCTCCACTGCTGTGTCTCACCATAGAGGCCTGTAGGGCCACCAACAGTCATGGTGTGTCCAAAGGTTTGAACCACTCCTCTTGCGCAGTGAGTCCCATCTCAGGGAGAAGGTTCTGCCAGCTACCTCCTTCTTTTTTGTTGAAGTTTCTCCCTTCACTCTCTCGAGGAGCTCCAGTTCACACTTCAGACCGTCCCTGGGTCCCAGGGGCCCTCTTCCCTCCTGCTTGTCTTCCTCTCATTGCTATATTCCAGCGTCTGGATGGCAGCTCTCAGAGAGGCTCCTTCTCTCCTGCTCACCATGCTGACATCTTCAAGCAGCGTATTTTGAGATGATTTTTAAAAAACAAATTACAGAAACTACAAACTAAGGAAAAATATAGTATTCAGAATTAAATCTTTCTTACCTAAAGATGTTTAATATAGGATATAAAAGAGTCATTAGTATCCTATCTGCAAAATTTATGGTTATTTGTTACTCTGTGAATTATTTATAAGTAAACTGTTCCAAATACAATAGTTTTTTATTTTAAAGAGAAAAAAACCAATAAAAACAATACAGAATTTCAAAATAAGATGACAGGAAATTAACAATGGTTGTTATGTTGTATATTGTTGTCTTCAAAGTAGTTGCTCAGATTACCAGACATAGGCATGCAAAATTGATCACACAATATAAGCACTAACTGTTCCTTTCAATAAACTAATAGAAATTAGTAGTACAATTATCTTTTATCTTTGTGTGTATGTGTGTGTGTGTGTATATTTTTTCCCTTCCTTCTCAATAGTTTTTTAAGACAAGGCTTCTTTTTCTTAATCTCTTCCTAGGTGCAATTTGAACCCCTTCTTACATAAGATTACTAATGATTGTGAGAGAGTATTTGCCCGACCTGAATGAAGTACAGTAGCTTTCATCTATGTGAAGACAGTATCAAAGGACTCATTTGTGCTTTTATGTTAAAGAAAACACTCTCCCTTTGTTTTTTTCACAGATCACATGGCCAAGGAGCCGGTGGAAGACACAGACCCCAGCACTCTGTCCTTTAACATGGTGGGTTACGCACGTTCCATTTGGAGCTACACCCCTTGTTTTTCTTTTTTCTTTTTTGTTACTTCACATTTTCCTTACTGAATTTTTGCTCAGAAGAGTGTTTGCAGAAACCCAAAGTAAGATTTCCTATTGTTATCTGCTGTTCTCTGTGGTCAAATAAATCTTGGGATTCTCCAGGCTGGAAGTGATATGTATCCTTTGTATCCTATGCCTGTTTTGTGTGTACCAGAAGTGATCTTAGATTTTGTAGTCTTTGGTTGTCTACTTTTAATACTATTGGTCTACTTTTAATTCAAACTAATCTAATATGAGACTGAAGATAAAAGAGGATGATTTATTTTTTATTTTTTGGTACCAGGAATTGAACTCATGGCCTCCGGCTTGCCAGGCAAGCGCTTACACCGCTGAGCTATATCCCTGGCCCAAAAGAGGATGATTTTGCAGGAACTGGGCGGACAGGAGCCGTACTGATTTGTCTCCATTAGCACCTTTAACCCCTGGAGCTCCGTTCTCTTCCCTGCTCTGCTCTGAGCCCCACTGCTTTCTGGGGAGTTATCAAAGATGTTGCAAGCGTTGCTATTCTTCCTCCAGGTACCCCGTGAGGTGCTGGGAAGTTGCATGGGTGCAGTGACAGTGAGCAGGTGTGGCCGCATCCCTGCAGCCTGGACTATGAGAGCATAGATCTACCATGCCCTCCCTACCATGATGTTTTTGCCTCACCACAGGCCCGGAAACATTGGAAGTGACCATGGACTATCCACCCTGACATCATGAGCCAAAAAACCTTTTCTTTTTCTTTTTTGAGACAGAGTCTCACTGTGTAGTTCAAGCTGGCTTTGAGCTCATTATGTAACCTAGGCTGGCCTTGAACTCTGGCAGTCCTTATCGCCTTGGTCTCCCAAGTGCTGGGATTATAGGCATGCACCACAGAGCCTGGCTAACCTTTTCTTTCTTTATGTTGATTTTTGTAAGGATTTTGTCACAGAGACAGAAAGCTAACTACATGGGTCAGCTTTTCCATTGGTGGAAAAAATATCTGGCATCTACTTCTTAAAAGGGGAGTTGAATTTGGCTCATGGTTTCAGAGCCTTCAGTCTACAGCTGACCCCAAGGCAGAAACATCACAGGTAGAAGCATGTGGCAGAGCAAAGATGCTTAGTTCATGGCTGCCAAGAAGTAGAGTAGGGGAACAGTCCCAGGAAGGAAAGGAGCGTGCACCAGATAGAATACTGAAGGTCACGTTTCCATAACCTACCCAACCATGTCCAGAAGTGTGCTTCACTAATCTCCTAGACATAATCAAGTCAAGGTGACAATTACATTGAACAATGACATGGAAGAATTCTTCCCTACATGTATCAAGGGGAATATGGTCCTGCTAACACCTTGATCTTGGTCTTTCAGCCTCTGGAACAGTGACAGAACACACACCGTCATTGTAGATCACTCAATATGTGGTATTCTTCTAAGACAGCCATAGAAAACCAAAAATGCTGAAGCTGTGGAAACACCACTGTTCTCAGCATGGACAAGGGGTCAAAACTATCTGTGACCCAGGGTCAGGTAGCCATGACCCACTCCCTTCAGCTAGGCTCCACTTGCCTCCAATTATACCACCTCCTGCTAGTCCAGTGATGAGATCAGAGCCTTTAAGGTGCAGTCACTTCCCAAATTTCCTAGTATTCCTTGAACCTGCTGCATTGGAAGGGAAGCCCTCGACACATGAGCCTTGGAGGACGTTTCAGATGGAATCGTAACCACCTTCCCACTGCTTCTTCTAACTGCTGGCGGTGTTTGCATGCAATCCTAGGTGCTCCTTGGCTTTTAGATGCACCATGCAGTCTCTCACTTTGTTAGCTAGCATATGGCCATCTTCTCTCTGTGAGCCTTGTTTCTGTGTCTCTTTTATCCTCCTCCTCCTTCGACTCCTCTTTCTCTTCCATCTCCCCCTTCTCCTTCTCTTTCTTTTCTTCCTCTTCTTTCCACACCCTCTCTCTCACTCCTGTTCTTCCCCACCCCTTCTCTGCTCTTTTGTGTATTGGCACTGGAACCCAGAGCTTCACACATACTAGGTAAGTGTTCTACCACTGAGAGTGGATGTAAGTATCCACAGTTCTCTCTTCTCTTCTTATAAGGACACCAGGCACATTGGCTTGAGGCTCCACCCTACTAGACTATGACCTCATCTTAACTAATTATATCTATAATCATATTTCAAAAAAAAGTCACATTCTGAGATGTGAGGGACTGTGATGTCAATACATGCTTTTGGGGGAACATAACTCAACCTATAGCATCCTGCTGTCTACAGGCTTAAGTGTACATTCCTTGCTGTGACAGATGCAGTCTCTATGACCTTACCTCTGCGTCCGCTGTTCACCTGCTGAACCAGTTTCATGTAGCTGTTTGCTGTCCCTTAAATACTCCTCACTCTCTCGCACCTTCCCAGGACATCAATCCTCTGCTCCCTCTGGCAAGGAAATGTCCCTGCTTCCTCCCATTGTGGCTCAGGCATCTTCAAATCCACACAGCCTTCTCTGCCTGGGGACCTCAAGGGTTCCCTTTGCTATGGCAGGGTCCCTGTTGTTATCTCTATTTTGGAATTTCTTGCATGTCTGACTTCCCACCACACTGGGTTGACCATTTGCCCCTACACAGAGCCACACCCAAGACAGGTAGCCACTGATATTTGATGCAGCAAGTTCCTGAGGACCTTGAGCTCAGTCCCTTTGCTTCATTTTCATGCTCCATCATTTCATATTCAGCTCTGTCTTCTTCTACCCACCTCCCCTCTACTGCAGGAATTCCTCCCCTGCACCTGTTCACTGACCCTTACTCCTGCTGCATCTGCCCTCTGCAGTGATCTTGCTTCTTCTTTGGTTCCCTCTGAGTTCTGACCAGCATTTGAACATCAGTTTCTCCAGGAGACCCACACTTGGTCCCACCTGTGTCTGTCCAGAGGGACTTTCTGCAGATCTTCACTTCACTGTGCATTACAATCTCTGAAGAGGCTCATGATCTAGCTGAAAGAGTGGACAAGGACTTCCAGAGAAGCCTGGGAAGAGTGTGCCACAAGGAAGTGGTCTCTGCTGTAAGGAGAAGAGTACCTGGGGTGGAACTATTTGACATTTCTGGTCTCTGTGATTCTGATGATTTTTGTTGGAAGAGGTTGGAAGCTTCTAGGAGTTGCAAAACTTCACTGCTCGGCTCCAAAGAAACTCAAGGATGACATCAAAACAAAACCCGTGGTTCCACATTGACTTCTTCTTCTCGTTTGTCAAGGAAGGCCTGGGAGAGACCTGCAGGAAGTTGGAAAGGATGTTTGAACCCTTCAGCCTGGAGGGCAGGGAATGAGTCAGAAGCGGAGCTGGGCAGGGGTTGGGGACAGGATAGGGACATTGGGCACATTCTCACTCTCTTAGGTGCTTCAGAGAATGGACTATGTTGTTTATTAGCATAAGTTTCCAGGACATTAGGTATCTACAGATAGGGGTGAACTCATTAAACAACATGTCACTGTAAGAACATTTGTGATTTGAATTCCCTCTAACAAGTGTCTTAGTCATTTTGCCTTTGCTGGGACCCAGTACCTGACACCCACAGCATAAAGGAGAGATTATTTGGCTCACAGTTTCCAGTGGGTTTAGTCCCTGGTAGCTCCAGGGGAGAAACAGCGTGGTGGAAGGCCCTGGCAGAGGGAGGCTGCTCATCCATGGCGGCCAGGAACCAGAAAGAAGAGGATAAGAATGCGCGCTTCCAGGTCACACTCCCAGTGACCCACCTCAGCTGGACCCTGCCTCCCCCAGCACTCCCTGGTGGATGAGTACACTGATGAGCGTGGCACCTCCGTGGCCCAGTCACCTTCCAATAGCCTCCCCTCGGCACACAGGAGCTTAGGGAGACATTTTGTATTTAAACCATGACAACAGGCCTCCCCTCAGTTGGTGTCATGAGGACTGTGCGTAACTGTGCATAATTAGTAGCTGCTCTTTAGATCTTTGCACAGTGGACAGCTCAGTTACCTTTGTGACCTGGTTCTAGGATTCAAACCCAATAGTAAGCGCTGCCCAGAATAAACACTCGCTGACCCATATGACTGTCACAGGAGTGGTGGGAAGAAATGGGTCTGTCCCCACGATGCGTGAAAAACAAAAGCCTCTTGATTTCAAGCTGTCGGAAGTAGACAGGAAGAATAGCACTGCGGCGGAAAGGAAGTGCGGTTTGGTGGTCAGAGCCAAGGAAATTAGAATGAGGCTTATTCTACTTCATGTTCCAACATTAACTTCTTGTCAGCCTTGATTGCATGTCTATAGATTGAAAATAAAAGCAGTCAGTGGGGTAGGCTTATTGACAAGTCTGAGGCTAAGCATTTCCAACGTCTTAAATTGAAGCCATGGCTTTCCCAAGACAAAGCTTTCTTTCACTTTGATCCTCTAATTTGACATTTAAAAATAACTCTTTTCTTTTGTTGGATTCTACAGTCAGACAAATATCCCATTCAAGATACGGCCCTCCCTAAAGGTATGTACAGTTACTATAACTACTTGAACTTGTGATTAATTTAATGTCTTGAACAAAGGGACTAGTCAAAGTAATTTTTCATTATTGAAAGTTTTGGTAAAACAGAAATTCACTGGTCATTTCGCTTGTTCTTTTACATGATTATCTCAGAAATGAATTAAAAAGTATAAATTATTTTATATGAGATGTTGCATTAAATTCCTGTGGCTTTTGTTTTGGGATTGAACACAGGGCCTTCACGCTGAGCTCCATCTCCAGCACTTCTTTTATTTTGAGAAAGGGTTTTGCTAAGTCACTAAGTTGCCCAGGCTAGGCTTGAAATTGTGATCCCCCCGCCTCAGCCCCTTAGAGTGCTGGAATTACAGGTGTGTGTCACCATGCCCAGCTTCCTATGGTGTTTTTATCAGTCCTGTGAGATTGCCTGGACTCTGGGTCCAAGTGACAGAAACCTAACTCGAATTTATTTTAAAAGGCAGAGGGACTTGCTGGCTCAGGGGGTCCTGAGCCCTGCTGGGTGTAAGAGTTCAAGGACTGTCTCTCCACCTCACAGCTTGCTCTTCTGTGTTGGCTCCATTCTCGGGCAGGATTTCCCCACACAGGGCCAAGGTGCTCCCCACCAGCGCCAGCATCAGGCTGTGCTGCTCTGTGTGGAGAGAAGTGGCCCCAGCCCTCTCTTAGCATAAGTTTTCCAGATAACTGTGGCAGAGGCAGCCTGGGTTCATGTGCTCATCCCTGAATCAATTCTTGCCATCAGAGAGAGGGGGGCATTGGCCAGCTCTGAGCCTTGGTATTAAGGGGAGGAAGGCATGATGTAGGCTGCATCTGAACCACAGGAGAGAGTGCCCTGTGGCTGGTCAAGGGGCGAGGAAAGCAAAACAGCTGTCTTTTACAACCCACAGTCTCAGGCTTAGGCGGGGTGCAGACTGCAGAGGTGGCTGGGCCCTGGCTTTTCAGAATCCTTGCTTCGGGGTGGCTGCAAGGCCATCTTCCATCATGAGGGCCAAACTGTTCTTTGTCACCCTGGAGCTCTGCTGACAACCTGGAGAGGCAGGAGGTTGGGTGGAGGCAGTCGCATGTGTCTTCAGAGCTGGCAGGGCCGCTGGCTTCCTGGTCACCAAGGCAAGGACAGTCTGCTGCTATGGGCTTCCTCGGTGGTGGGAGATGGTAGGGAGCTTCCCGCCTGGGCCAGTCTGTGGTTAATGCAGGGTTCAGCCAAAGCTCCGCTTCTCTCCTGTGCGCATCCCCGGCCTCTTCTCCATGCCTGCTGAAGTGACACCATGAGGGTGTCCTTACTTTTCTTTCCTGGGCATGTCCTGGGGATGGTAATGGTGTAGAGAATGCCACCGGGGCCAGACTTGGATTTAAACCCTGGTGTTTGGGGTGGTTTCTCTCGTCCCCTTTGCCCTCTCCACGAAGGACCCCTGAGTCTTTGAGTCACTAAGCTGGGGCTCAATCCCAGCAGGTAGTAGCAGATGCAGGTCTGGCAGCCGAGATGGATAGGAGGTCAGCGCGGGCTGGTTCTCAGGCTTCTGTTTGCATTCCGGGGAATGTATTTAGAAAGCAGATGTGATGGGTCTGGGGTAGGGCCTCGGAATCTGTATTCTAGCCCATGCCAGTGTGGTTGGGATGTGGACCCCTGCCTGGGAGGCTTCCAGGAATGCAGAGCGGGGAGTCAAACCCCTGTTCAACAGCCTGGCTCTGAGCAGCCTCAGCAAATGACTCCAGGTCTCAGGATCTCTGTCTTCTCTTCTCTGCAGTAGGAAGGACCAGGTTAGCATTCTCCTTCCAGGATGCTTGCGAGAATTCAGTGAAGTGGGGTCTAGAACTGTGCCTGGAACACTTGAGCACCAAACAGGGGTGGAGGGACAGTCGGTCAAAGAATTATGGAAAATCAGGGTGGAAGTTTCAAAAGTTCCTGAGCAGATGGGTTGAGGTCGAGGGGTCGAGGATGTTATGTTGGGTGTTCTCGCGCAACATCTTTTCTTTATCAACTTTGAATGAGTTTTCCTGTTTTGAAAGAAGACTGTTGGTTAGCAAGCTGATCCTACACTTACCAACTTTTCCTAGAACTTGAGTTTACAGAACCTTAATTAAAATTATTAGATTTAGTGGCTCTGAAAACTATCTTAGATCTTTCCTTTGTCCTTATTCATATTACATACATAATTTCTTACCTCCACAGAAATACATCATGTTGTATGTAAATGAACCATGGTTAGAAGTTTAGAGTCTTACTCTAAACATTTGCATTCGATAATATAATAATTTAATGTCTCCTAGTATATCTCTTGAACTTCACAAGTGGAGCCAATATCGTAATTTTATCATTCAGTTGTTTTCAGGGAAAGAAAATCCAAATAAATTAGTGAAAAGACTTAATTGTAGACCCAAAAGTAAATGCATCCTAATTATACTAAATACCAACTAGGATTCCAACATTCAAGGGAATTTTAGGGAGTCTACTTTAATAGAGCAGTAATATATAATTAGCTGTAATAATTTCCATATGGTTTAAAAGTTCTCAAATTCATTTTCTGAAGCAAATTAAGCATGTTTCACAAAATCTCTGTTATACTACTAGTATATCCCGACTTTATTCATGAACAGCATAAAGCAATTATTATTATTTTTATTCTTATTTGCACTACTGGTGATTGAAACCAGGGGCCTTTACTCCAAGGTACATCCCTGTCCCCCAACTTTTTTTTGTACTTTGAGACAGGGACTCACTAAATCAGCCTGCTTTAGCAAAAACAGGCATGTGCCACCACCCCCGGCTTCATAAAGCCTCTCTGTAACACTGGCCAAACTAGAGCGATTTTGAAGATGTGGCTTTATCAGTAAGTCCCCTGTGGAGATCTGGTGTAATCTCAGCAATCCGCGTCTGATTTGCTATTCTATCTGCTTTCTCATCGGGACTAAATGCAGAGCTCCCGCCTCTGTTCACATTGCCCCCAACCCCTGCTCTCAGCAGTGTGGGGTGTGTTCTGCTGGCCTCTCCGCTGCTACTTCTGCAGAGTGTCTGCAGCCCCTGACTCAGGACTCCTGTGTGGTGGGGGTTATCTTACCCCACATACTTCCTGCTTTTTCACAGAAGCTGCTGGCATGAGTGTTCTGAAAGGAATGTGGCTCGTTTTCACATTGGAAAGAAAAAAATTTGTTTGGAAAAAGAATTTTCATTTTTGAGCCACTGTTCACAGAGGTAGAAAGTTGCCCATAGCTAAGCGCTCACACAGATGCATTTGGCTGTCTGCTGTTTCTTTTCTCATAGTGCTCAAAAGATTTTATAGTGCATTTACAAGGTAAAGAAAAGTGAGGCAGACTGGGGATTTGAATGTTGTTGGCATTTTAGGTGCCTGGCGTCTACATTTTAAATAAGCTCCCCTGATTAGATGCTTCTTCCAGGGATACTAGTGGGTTCGCCTGGGCAGGGTCACAAACCGGGGGTTTTGTCTATTGCTTGGTGGGGCCATCAAGCCCCTGATGGCAAGATTCCTCCTTTGGGTGCTGGTGGACAGTGGGCTTAGCAGAGTTCTGTGCTCTGGCCAGGAGAGCAGTGGGTACCCAGCATTCCACCCTGTGCTTTCCATCAGCCCGTGGGCCTCAGTGTCCTTGGGGTAGGGGAGCACAGGCAATAGGAAGAGGACAGGCAGGTCACTGCCTTTGCCTGAATGACATGAGCCAAGTGCCAGGCAGATTCTGCAGACCTTACAGGGGCCCACCTGCCCTGGTCACAAACAATGTCTAGGACCGTGCGAGGCACAGCGGCCAGGATGCTCACCAGGCTGATGCAGCAAAGGGGCAGGGTGTCCCTGGTTACTTCCAGAAGGGACACATGATTGGTTTTTTGAATAATTCCATGGGTTCATTGGGAACTGCCCCCAAATGAGCAGAATTGTGCCTAATCCCCTGATAAGAAAACTTGGAAGAGGAACTTGAAGTTAGATGATGATTCCAGGCTCTTCCAGTGTTACCAGGTGTTGAGGCAACACCATGATAGTGAGCCTTAATTTTAGATCTTACATGAGAATATATGCTTTCTTTTATCAAGCTTGTGTCTTTTTCCCTCCCAGCCGAAGAGAGTGATACAGTTACTTTGAACTCTCCACCAAATTCTGGTGAGCAACATCAGGTAAGAATAATTTCAACTATTTGTTTCCACCTTAGGTGTATGATAATCAAGCTGGACTTTTTAAAGAATAATTTGATAGAGCTTTAAAAACAAAGAATGGATAACAGGATTTCTTAGTCATGAAATAACTTGGAAAATAATCTTTAAGTATCCCAGTTAGATAGCTGCTTTGTACAACTTCTCTAATTTCTAATAACTGATAGCTTTAGTGCATTCCTTGAGTTAAGTGATGGTTTTTTTTTTTTTTTTTTTTTTTTTTTTTTTTTTTTTTTTTTTTTTTTTTGTCTTTTTGAGACAGGGTCTTACTATGCAGCTCAGGCTGGCCTTGAGCTCACTTTGTAGCCCAGGCTGGCCTCAGACTCACAAGGATCCTCCTGCCTCAGCCTCCTGAGTACTGGGACTACAGGCGTGCGCCACCATGCCTGGCCTTAAGTGTGCATTTACATGCCAGAATAGAGCATCGATATTCGTGAGTTAGGAAGGAAAATTGTTCTTTCTTTTTACATGCAATTGGCAAGCTATGGATGGGAAAAAATTATTTTTAAAGACAGACCAATACTGGATAGTATAATACAACATTTTTGTAATGATTTATAAAACTTTTTTCAGATTTCAGAAGTCAAACTTTAGCATATTATTGCCTTTTCCTAAAAAGCGTGTCTGTTGTGTTCTGAGTTTAAATTAATGGAGTTCAGATTGGGGGGGGGGAATGTGATTTCAGGGCTCACCCCTGGCTGTACCTCCTTTCCAGGCTTCTCTGGGTCGCCGCGGGCTTCAGTTACTTCTCCTCCTGTCCGGCCCGCCGCTTTTGCGCTCACTCAGAGCTCCTTAGCCAAGCTGTACACCACCTCGGATCTGCTGAACACTAAGTAAAGCCTTAAATGTCTCAAAAAGCATGTGTTGCCTCCAGACAGGCTGGTTCATACCTGCTTGGTTCATACGCCGGGTTGATTTTTAACACCTTTGTTTAGTCTTTCTTTAAAAACATCAAACTATTTTTAGTAATGATATTCTGGGGCCCTTTAATCACCTCTGTGATCGAGCAAAGTTACGTAATAATTGATAAGTAGTTCAATTGCATAGCATGGGCTCTCCTTAAAATTGCCTGTAGTACTTTCAACTTTTTTTGGAGGATTTTAATTGTTAGCTGTGAATACGAAGTTCTTCCCTTTTAGTTCTGATACTTAGCTTTTTCCTTCAAATTATGATCTAGTGATTGACTTCTGCACTGACAGAATTTAAACTATTTCACTAAACCAAAAGCATAACTTTTTCTTGTAATTTTTAACTTCTTTAACAAAATTTTGCTCATTAGGTTTTTAAATATGGCACAGATATCCTTAAAGGTAAAAGGACGCTACATTTTTTGTTTTTAGGGAAATTCCAAGAGTAGTTTAGATAAGGCATAGAATTTACATTATGATACTATTAGCATTTTATAGATTTTAATGTTACATTCAAGGCTGTTTCATGCAAACTGTCCTAAAGGTTGAAAATATATTTATCAACTAAAAAGGGGAGGGGGTAAAAGATCTGTTTGAGATTTTTAAAGCTCAAGTTTAAAACAGAATGCCTTCTATAAAAAAATAGGACTGTAAGCTAGCTACTTCAGTCGGTGATTTCTGTGTGTAATCTGTAGGATTTGTTCTAACTGCTGGATACCCAGAAAAATTCTTTGAAACCAACTTGGCACTGAGAACAAAGAAAACTCACGAGAGGAGAAACGTTTAAAGAAGAAAAAGCGACAGCAAACCCACCCTCCATTTTCTATAGTTTAGGCATTAAAAGCAAGCTGGAAATGATTCTCGTGATTTGAAAACTAAAATCCACTTTCACTAAGACTTAATTCCTGATACCTTTCCTTGAATCCTACAGAGGAAAAACACTGTGGGTCTCTAATGGCAGAAATTAAAGTTTTAGGCAAAATCTTACAAAGAACCCTTGGCTTTTAGTCGTTTAAAATCAGTATCCCATTCACTGGAGCTATTCAGTTTCTTCAGTTGATTACAATTGGTATTTATTGAGCATATAATCTGAGAGACTTGGACTGAGGTGGTATTGTTGTTGTTTCTGTACAGGGGCTTCTCACTGAGCTAATCCCCAGCCCTTTTTATTTTTTAAATTTTGAGACATGGTCTCACTAAGCTGCAAGTTGTACAGGCTGGGCTAAACTTGTGATCTTCCTGCCTCAGCCTCCCAGAATGCTGGGATTACAAGAAGTACACCACTGTGCCTGGCTGTTCTCTGTCTGTCTGTCTGTCTCTCTCATGCTGGGGATACATGCATGGCCTTATACACTCGAGGCAAGTGTTCTACCACTGTGCTGCACCCCCAGCTTATGATCTGTATATTTCTGGGTGTAAAAAGTAAGGAGGGGAAGACAGGGATGTAAGAGCCAAAGCAGAATTTATAGACTTGTTGGGGAGGAGTACACACAAAACTCAGGTTCTAGGATGTAAGCGTGGCTTATGCGTACAAATAATTTCCAGGATGTTTATGTTAAAGACATTTTTTTAGCTGAGCATGGTGTTGCACCCCTGTAATCCCAGCATTTGGGAGGCTGAGACAGGAGGATCACTGTGAGTTCAAAGCCAGCCTGAGCTATATAAGCTCATTCAAGGCCAGGCTGCTCTACATAGAGGAACCTGCTGTCAGAAAAAAAAAAAAAATTAAAGACATTTTCTGTAACCCTTTTCAAACTAACATGTTTAACTACACACACAGGTATATGGCTAATGCGGGTAAAGCCAAATTTTTTCCAGTTTGTAGCCAAGAATTCATGCCAAGAAGAGTCTGAACTAATACTAAAAATAAGACAAGCAGTACATATTAGAATGCTAAGCTGAAATTAGAGGTTATGGAAAGAGTGATATTTCCTTTGTTATTAGGTTTGTCAAAACTAAAGTTGTGACGTTTTAGAAACACATTAATTCTCAGCTCTTTTATTGACTGTCGAAGTGTCATGCTACTGTAAGAAGTTAATCATAAGGGAAACGATGCAGACACATGGGACCTCTAACCTGCTTTCTTAAATTTTATGTACATCTGAAACTATTTTAAAGTTTAAATTTTATTTTAAAACACACTAAATAAAATTCAGCATCTAGAAAGGTGAGAAAACTCATCCACAGTTCCACCATTCTAATACAACTATTTTGGTCACTGTGGTACATTTTCATATGCATAATTATTTAAAAAAACCTGTTTGCAAACAATTTTCTGTTGTACTATTCCTATCCTGGCTGTGTTACTCACTGTGTCACAGGATGTTTGTCCGGTTTGCCCTGGGGTCTCACCATCATCGTACCGTGCCATGGCCTTGCGTGTCATGGCCAAGGGCAGTATGATCCAGTCGCTTGTGACATGGAAGTGAGTCTAGGACCTGAGCCAGGATGTGGCTCCTCCAGTAGGAGGGATGGTGTAAGCAGAGGCTCTGAGGGCCGGGTTACACAGGGAACCGGAGCAGAGGCTGGGTCCCCGAGCCTGAACTCTAAGACAGTAGTAGGAAGAAGGTACGGGGTTTCTAAGTGATGACCCTAGGGTTATCTAGGCAGTGGAAAAAGCAGATTCACACTCTAGATTAACAGAAAGGCAAGGCTTCCTGCCTCCTGAGCCCTGAGGACCCCTCACGTACTTGGTGGATGACTTGTCATTTTTTTAGTCCCTAGTAGTAACCCATAATCAGTTCCCCTTTGTTTTTAAACAATTTGTAATACACTTTACTTTTCAGAGGACTTTTTTTACACAGAAGAGCTGAGTGGAAGGTACAGAGGTTTCCCATTTAACCCCCGCCTCCCCCACATACATAGCCTCCCACACTGTCATCGTCCCACCACTCCTGCGGAGTGTTTGTCGTCGCCAGTAAATCTACACTGACACATCGTTGTCACCTGAAGGCCATGGGTGTTCACCAGGCTCACAGTGGGCCCTGCCTTAGTGGCTTTGTCATGTCTGTGTTATTATAGGATCAAACGGAAGAGTCTTCACTGTTACGCTCTGCCTGCTCACCCTTCCCTTCCTCTAGCCCTTCGCCACCTCTGACTGCCGAACTGCCCCCATAGTTTTGCTGTGTCCAGAATGCCACAGGGTTGTTATCCTTGGCTTTTGCCACTTAGTAATACACAATTAAGGTTCATCTATGTCTTTTCATGGTTGATGGCTCACTGCTGTTTGGTACTGTGTAATATTCCATTGTGTGAATGTACCCGTTTATTTATCCATTTATCTCTGGAAGGATATCTTGGTTTCATCAGAGTTATGAATAAAAGTCCTATAAACAGTCATGTGCAGCCTTTCATGTGGACGTAAGTATTCAACTCTGAATAAATGCCATGGTCAGTGACTGCTGAATCGTATGGTAAGAGGTTCAGTTTTGTTAGAAAGTGCCAATGGTTTCCCAAGTGGCTGCTGCTTTGGAATTCCTGCAAGCAGTGAATAAGAATTCCTGTTGCTCCACATACTTTCCAGCATTTGGTGTTGTCAGTGCTCTGGATTTTTGCCATTCTAGTAGGTGTCTAGTGGTATCTTTTTTTTCACTTGCATTTCTGTGACAACATGTGATGTGAAGCCCTTTCAATATTTGCCATCTGTCTGTCTTCTTTAATGAGATGTCTGTTCAGGTCTTTTGGCCATTATTTATCGGTTGGTTGTGTTCTTAGTGTTGAATTTTAGGGTTTCTTTAGATATTTTGTATACAGTACATTATCAGATAAGTCTTTTGCAAATATTTTCTCCCAGTCTCTGGCTTTTCTCCCCACTTTTTTGGCAGTGTCTTTTGTAAACCAATAATTTTTACTTTTAATGGGGCCCAGTTTATCAGTTTTTTCTTTCATAGGTTGTTTGCCTTTACACCTAAAAGGTCATCAACATACTGAGGTCAGCTAGATTTTCTCCCATATTATCTTTTAAAAGAGTTTTATAGTTTTGCCTTTTACCCTTAGGTTGTGTGTGTGTGTGTGTGTGTGTGTGTGTGTGTATGTGTGCGTGTGCGTGTGCATGTGCGCATGTGTGTGCACGCGTGTGTGTATGCGCGCGTGTATATGTGTGTGTATGCGTGTGTGCATGTGTGCGCGCGCGTGTGTATGTGTGTGCGTGTGCGTGTATATGTGTGTGTATGTGTGTGTGCATGCGTGCATGCATGTGTGTGCATGTGTGTGTGCATGCGTGTGTGTGTGCATGTGTGTGTGTATGTGTGTGTGTGTGTATGTGTGTGTGTGTATATGTGCATACATGTGCATGCAAGTCTAGCTGTCCCAGCATCGTTGTGTGAAAAGACTTACCATGTTCCCCTGCATTGCCTTTGCTGCCTTTGTCAAGGCCAGTTGCCTGGATTTATATGGATCTGTTTCTGGACTCTTCATTTGGTCCGACAGATCTATTTGCATACTCCTTGCTTGGTTACTGTAGCTGTACAGCATGTCTTAGTCAGGCAGTGCCAGTCTTCTGCCATTGTTCTTCTCCCTTGATTGACCGTTCTGGTCTTTGGACTCACCAGGGTCAGTCTGTCGATGTTGATAAACTATCTTCCTGAGATTTTGATTGGGATTGCACTGACTCTGTACGATCAGCTCGGGGAAAACTGGAATCTTGACACTATTGCGTCATTGCTGTCCTCCACTGGGTTACAGATGGGAAGACAAAGGCACTGAGGGGAACACTTTTGCACACACCTTTTTGTAGCACTTTGCATGACTGTAATTTCTTATTATAATTTCATTCAGGATTTTTCAAACTTCAGACGACGCAGATTGGACATTCTTAGATTTATTAGGTCTTAATCCACATTTCTGCTAATGAAATAAGTAAAATACAATACGATAAAATAGAAAATGTGTTGGTCTGGGCATGGTCATACATGCTTGTAATCCCAGCACTGTGGGAGCCTGAGGCAGGAGGATGGCAAGTTCGAACTCAGCCCAGGCAATTTAAAGAGACTTTGTCTTAAAAAATAAAAAGAGCTGGAGTTGTAGCTCAATGTGAAGGCCTGGAGTTCAATCCTTCAGTATGAGAGAGAGAGATAGGCAGACAGACAGACAGACATGGGGTGAGGGGAGAAAAAAAGAAAATGTGTTTTGTGCTGTGCATGAAATAGAATTAGTTTAGTAATATTTTTGTTTCAGACTTTTTTTTTTTTTTTTTGCAGTACTGGGGATCGAACTCAGGACCCTGCACTTGCTAGGCAAGCGCTTATTCCACTGAGCTATATCCCCAGCCCCTGTTTCAGACTTTGTATGGAAAGTAGTGTTACGTGTTTTTTTTTTTTTTTTTTTTGCGGTACTGGGGATCGAACTCAGGACCCTGCGCTTGCTAGGCAAGTGCTTATTCCACTGAGCTATATCCCCAGCCCCTGTGTTACGTGTTTTTGTAGGTTTGGTTAAAAAAAAAAGTTAGAAATGGCCTGCACTGGACTCCTGCACTGCCTGCCTGCTCTTTAGAGGCAGAGAACCCATCCTGTGTATATTTGTCCCCTGGCTCCCTGCCCTCAGCGCCTTGTACCCTAGAGGACAAGGAGAGGGCATAGCAGGACAAGAGTCACTGTTACAGGTATGTCAGAGGCTATCTCCATGGCCCTGAGGACTTAGACAAGGCTCACATTACACAGTGCCTTTGTTTCCCTATTTGCAAAATAGTGGCGCATAGTAATAAGAGGGCACATGACAGTACCTAATTCATGGGGTTGTGGTGGTAATGAGTTAAATTTTTTTAGCTCCTGAAATGTGATATACTTTGTCAGGTATATCACATCACATCACATCACATCACATCACACCTTATGGAACGAATAGTCAAGACTAACAAGGAACAGATTTGCATAATACAAAGCACTACTAATGGTAATAGATGCTGTAAAGAAAACTAAAGCAGGGGGGGAGAAAAAAGAGGCTGATTTTAAGAGTGAATCAGAATCACAACTGTGTTGAAGGCCCCCGAGCAAGTGATGAATTTTGGCAAAGTCTTAAAGAAGTCTCTGTTAACTGGAGCTCAGACAGTGTGGCCTCCTCACTACCTGTGCACTGTATATGCAGGGTGGTTTGCGGTGGGTGCATAGTCAGCCTCCTCCCTCCAGACACTGGCAGCAGGGCTGAGCTAATGAGATGCCAGCTCTTGGAATAGACGCCAGCACACAGCCCCAGACCTGCACTTGGAGGGGTGTCCTGCAGTGCATCAGTCCTGTTCCTTGGGAGGGTGGAGATGCATTGGCTACTGCACGCTGCAGGTGACTGCAGTCTATGAGAGCAGGGGAAAATCAGAGAGAAGGAAGTGGCCAGGCTGAAGCTTGAGCCTCCAAAGCTCTCCCTATCCCACCCTGGCCCCTAACAAATGCCCTCAGGGAATGATTTGAAAAGCCTCTTAGGTGATTTTAATGCACCCTACTCTCTTGCCCCAAACAGTTGCTGCACAGGAGAGATAAATGCCTGGCCATGGGTAAAATGAACCTATTCTTGGGTCCACTCGGCCCACGGAAAACATAGTCCCTCAGCCCACCAGCAGGGCAGCTCCTGTAGGCTTTGTGGCCCTCACACAGGCAGCTGTGGGTGGCAGAGGGGTGAACCTGGTAGTTTCATAGTTCAGTAATCGCCCATCTGAGGAGTGAGAGCCGGCTTCTTCTGGCCAGTGGCCCCAAATAGTGATCTTGAGGCCTGTCCTTTGGCATGGGTAGGGCAGAGAGCAACTCGAGCTGTAACTTCCACTATGAATCCTTTCAAAGAATCCCTTCACTTTTGTTTTAAAGGTACTGAGAATTGAATGAAGGGCCTTCACACTGAGATACATTCCCAGCTCTTTTTATTTTGTATTTTGAGACAGGTCTACCTAAGTCCCAGACTAGGTTCAAACTTTTGATACTCCTGCCTCAGCCTCCCCAGATGAAGGGAGGGCTTGTGACAAAGGTAATCCATCCTTTTGGGCCCCTTCTAAGCTGGTCCTCTGGGGAGATATCTGGCATCTGTCTCTCTGGAAAATGTATGTATGCCATTGTCATTAGCTGGGCCCAAGAAGAATTCTGAAGACATCAGGAAAATATGTGGCCAGGCATGGTGATGCACACCTACAATCCCATCACTGGAGAGGCTAAGGCAGGAGGTTCTCTGTGAGTTTGAGGCCAGCATGGGCTACAAAGTGAGTTCAGAGCCTGAACTGCATAATGAAACCTTGTTTCAAAAAGACACAAAAAAGGAAGAAAGCAAGAAAGAAAGAAAGGAAGAAAATATGTGGCCTCACACCCACTTCTAGCATATTCTACTGCAGTCGCTGCCATATGACTTCAGTGTTGGGGGGGCTTTGATGCAGACCAGTCCTGTGCCAAACTGTCAGGCCATACTTCTGCTAAGCAAGCCATGAGAGGGTGAGGCCCATTTGTAGGGAGAAAATGCTAACCGATAAGACATTTTTTAAAGAAAGGAAAGGTACTGTTTTATTAATTGAAAACCCTTTCGAGAGCACCTCTTTTCTGTCTTAGATGGGACTCTCCCTTGTGACTTTGACCCGCTTACTACCTGTGCCTTCCTCTGGGATTTTTGGACCCCTGCCTTCCTCCCAGCATCTGCAAACACTGCCAGAGCCTGGTCTGTTGTACCTTGTCCCTTAAACTCAGTGCCAGCCAGTACTGAATGGGAGGGGTGGCTTGGCCTTGCTTGTCCTGACCATTTAGAAAGCGGGTCTGGGGCCCCAGTGCTCAGCTGGACAACGTGGCAGTCCTCAATGGGGCTGAACTGTGAGGTAGTGGCCCCTGTAAGAGTGACTAGGTCCTTGGAACCCCACCCTCCTCAACAGATTAACGCCTCTTCTTGGAGTGAGTTAGTGGGGCAAAAGTGGTGGGGTTTTTGTTTTATTTTGTTTCTTTGTTGTCTGGTACTATGGATTGAGCCCAGGGCGTTTGTACTGAGATGATCCCCAGCATTCCTCCTGCCTCAGCCTCCCAGAGTGCTGAGATTACAGGCAGGTGCCATCACACCTGGCTGAGAGTGGCTGCCCTTCTTGTATTCTCATTCTCTTCCTCTCTCCCTCCACCCTTCCCTCTGTCTCTCCTCCCTGGTCTCCTTTGCTTCCCTTCTCACTGTGTTCTGTCACACAAGCACACTGTCTTCACAGGATATACTCCCTCCATTTTGGACTTCCACCTCTAGAACTGGGAACCCGACTTCTTTTTAATCACTCAGTCTCTGGTATTCAGTTATAGCAACAGAAAATGGACTAGGGCAGAGCCAAAGGGGACCTGGGAAGTCCTGCCGGTGAGCCCCTTGGCTAGAGGAGGGAACATAAGATGGTTGATGACCCAGTTTCTGAGTTGGTACCACTTGGTGTTGCCTGTCCCACCTTGCAGAAACCTAGGGAGATTGGAGGCTTCTCAGTGAGAATAGCCCAAGTGAATGCTTCAGGAACCAAGTTGGCAGATGGATAGGCTGCCTTTCTTTGCATGTGATTGAGAGGCAGTAGGCAGAATCCCACCCAACAGCTTGCTGTCTTGGCAGGGCCATAGCTCACCAGCCCGCCTGCAGAGCCGAAGCCATTATGCGCCTGATAATAACAGGGCATGGCCACGCAGCACTTGCTGAGGTGGTATCTGGCGCGAGGCAGCCCTACAGGCTCCTGCCTGCCCCTCTGGATAGGCAGCAATCCTTTCAAGCCCTGACAAGGTCTGTTTCATACTGGTGGGTCCTTCAGTTTCTCTCTGAGGGAAAAATCAGATAGTTCTGGCTTCTTTGGTAACTCCTTCACCCCAATAAGATGTTTATGGACCGAGGAACCAGTGTTACTAGGTAAAACTATAAGCTTTCCGTAGGATGTGTACTTGGTATTTTTCACTCTGATGAGGGGGATTCATGTCAGCCTTCCAGCTGTAGTCTACCTTTTTTTTTTTTAAACGAGGTGCTTCTATGGTAGTTTAGGCTAGTTCTGAACACCTATGTAGCCCAGGCTGGCCTCAAACTCTAGCAGTCCTCTTGCCTCAGCCTCCCAAGTACTGGAATTACAGATGTGCACTGCCATACCTGGCTTTATTTTTTTCAGAGTGCATTTTTTTAAACAGCCCTTGAAAGGATTCTTGGCATAGGGCTCTCTGATCAACTTGGAAAGAGAGAAGGAATCTCAAGAGATTGGCCTTGTTGTATGGAAGTCACCTGTTCTATGCTGTGAACTTGGCATTAAGTGCATGCATACACACACACACACACACACGCACGCACGCACGCACGCACGCACACATACACCATGGCCTGTCTGCCAGTTCCCTTTGCTCTTTATTGACCCATTTGCTTCCATGTCAGCCTATAGAGCTGCCTATCCCACCTTTAGGAAGGAGATCTTGGATGCCATGTTACAACACACACTCTAACCATTAACCATTAGTAACACTACATGAACTTGAATCTTTGAAGCCACAGAATTTCTCTTCCCGTGGTGTTCTGTTTTGTGGTAGTACTGAGGATCTTCCCGGAATCTTTTGATAACCCTAGACAGTTTGCCCAGAGCAGATAGTAGTCTGACTTTATCTCTCATTAGTACTTAACTCTCTCAGCGTGTGCCTCTTATTTTTTTAGACTGAATGTATTGCAGACCATGATCTTGCAGTGTATCTTCCTTGTGTGCTGGCTGCATCTGAGGGTACGATCATAGTATTCTGATTTGATGTAATCTGCTAATGCCAGTGGCTTTGATTTATTTCCATTTTTGGACCAGGTCAAGATAAAACATTTATGATAATACATGGACAAGCCAAAGGGTGAAATTAAACTGGTTTCTAACACTTAGTATAACCAAGTTGTTTCCCTAAGAACAGCATATCCTAAATTTTTTAAAAAATTAATAATTAAATTGCCAGGCACAGTGGTATATCCCTGTAATCCCAGCACTCTCAAAACTGAGGCAGGAGGATCATAAATTTGAGCCCAGCCTGGGCAATTTAGCAAATTAGTGAGATCCTGTCTCATAAATACAAAAAAATTTAAAGAGGGCTTTGGATGTAGCTCAGTGTGAAGGCCTTGGGTACAAGACCCAGTACCACACACACAAAGTTAGTAATGAAAATTGAGCAATTTTATATTTGATTAGTTTTCATTGTTTGGCTTAATGGCGTCTCACCATTCAGTATTATGTTGACTGTAATGCTTTTGAATTTTATAGGCAGGTTAAATAAGATTTCACCTGGATTTCAGTTGGTCTGGGTATCAGGTGCCACTGCTCTCACACGCAGCCAAATAATGGTAGTTGTGTCTACACTGACACAACTGTTTAGAGAGTATTTTGGTAGCACCTGTTGCTTGTTGATCTAGCAGTCTCACTTTAAGGAATGATCCTACAGAAAGCAGAGCATAAGATCTACATCGTGACCATTTGAAAAAGAGAGTTGCAGGTGCCTTCCAGGCCCATCAGTTAGAACTGGTGGATTAAACTGTGGTGTGTAGATACTGTGTGGTAATTGTTAAACCGTTAAAAGAGAAAGTGATCTCTGGCTTTGAAAAATGTGCGGGATGTACAAACAGATGAAGCACTTTGTAGACCTGAGTTAGGATAGAAACAATAAAAGATAGGAGGAAAGAAGACAAGGGAATCACAACTAACAATTGTGCTTCCTAAGAAGCCTACAACTCCCAGGACACAGTTGAAGGCTATTAAGAAAGTCAAGTGTGGGAGCCTGGTAGTTTGTGTGTGTGGAGGCCTGGGGCAGGGTCCCAGCAAGGGAGTTACAGGCAGCCAGGAGAAGGCCAAGCCAAAGAGGGAGTCAGAAAGTCAGCGAAGAGTGTGTCAGTGACCAAGGCCAGGCATGTGGGGGCTCAGCAAACCGAGGCTTTATTAAATTGGTGAGATTTTCATGCCCAGAAGTAAGATATTCCTACCCCTCTAAAAAATGTCTTTGTTCTGTTTAGCTACAATTAATGGTACTCACAAGTATACCCCTGCTACATACCCTGAGCTCTGATAGGTCCATAGCTACATCAGACTTTCCTGTTGTAACCCCGTAGGTTGATCTCAAACTGGCTGAGTGGTGGTCATTTTGGGCTATAAAGACGCCTAGACAAAAGAGTCTCTTGGACCACCCTTTTCCTCTCCCAGGTTCATTTGCCTAGAAGCTGTTTGTGTTTGCTCTGCAATAAATGCTGCTTTCTGCTCTTGCTCTGCTATAAATATTTTTACTCAGCCTCTCTTGACTCTGCCTTGTAATTCTTAGCTGAGGAGAGAGCGCACCAGCTGGATGGTAACAGACCAGTGTGGTTTGGGACTTTACAGCATCTCTGTACAGGGACACCAGGGACCTGTGGGGACTGGGACTGGACCAAGAGAGGGGATGAGAGATTGAGAGAAAGAGATTTTTCACATCTTTTTTTGCTTTGTTAGAAAAAGAAAAGTGTGGTTTTAAGTACTTTTTGCCGTTTCATGTGTGCTTTTGATTTTTTTTAAGCTAAAAAAATATCGGAATAAATCATCCAAAAGTTTAGGTGGTGTTTGGGCTTTAGTAAACTTGTCCTATACTGATGCATGGCACTCAGTGGTCCACTCAGCTGGCACATAATTATGCACCGCAGGCAAACTGCAGATCCCAGTGTGTGAATGCACTTCCTCATCACACAGCCTTTGATTAGCCTCTGCTGCCAGCGTGGCTTGTATCATGCGGCCTGGGATTTGTGAATGAAATAGATATAAGCAGAACCTCCCCGCCTCTCTGTAATATCCATATCCCACTGGTCTACTTGTGTTTGCATGTACCAACTTTAATCTCCTGTGAAATGCTTTGTGATATTTCTATACGATAATCAACTCCACTTCATACACAAAGGAAAAACCCATTTGTCTTTGATCTTTTATACCTTACCAGGGGTGTGAAATTACACCTGCGCATGCCCGGCCCCCAGTCGCAGGCGCAGTGACTTCAATCTTTGACCCCCACCTCAACCCCAGAGGTCGCAAGCCTTCCTTGTAAGCATGCAGAAAACTGGCTGCAGAAAAGAGGGAGCTAAATGTGTTCAGCCCCATGGGTTTGTTCTCATTCGAGTGAAGCACTATAGCATTTATTTCAAATTTGTCTTCTTCCATAGGCAGTTCTTTGATCCTTGGTGAAACAGGCTGTGTTCCTGGGATCTCACCTGAATTCCTGCATATGTTGGTGCCGTCTTTATGCCTGTATGCCATCTTAACCCATCATTCCTGTAGTGCTGATATTTATTTCTAAGTCACTCTGTGTGTGTGTGTGTGTGTGTGTGTGTGTGGCAGGCTGGGTGTTCTGTCACTGAGCTGCATGCCCCACCCTTTCTAAAAATTTTATTTTGAGACTGTCTTGCTGAGTTGCCAAGGCTGTCCTCAAACTGGTGATCCTCCTGTCTCAGCTTCCCCAGGAGCTTGGATTACAGATGTGTATGACCATGCCCAGCTCCGCACACATCTTCACTCTATTGCTGGATTGTAACCCCACAGCAGGTTGTTGTCTGTATTCCATGGCCTAGAATGTTGGGTGGTCAATAAATGTATCCCGAATTGCACAGGTTTCTGAAAGCCAGCTTTTTGAATGTACTTTCAAATAAATTGGCCCATGTCTGTTTTTCTCTATGCATATTATACTTCAATTAAAAGTAAATGCTGTTATTTACAGTGACAGCAATTAATTTGCAGAAAAAGAACTGAGTTTTAGAAAAACCCAATGGGGAATTCATACTATTAATGTTTAGATGTGGATAATTGGTAATATTTTCAAAAGAGTCACATAGATAACAAGTCTGTCTTGGGAATTTTCATCACTAAAGGCTGCTTCAGTTCCCCTGGCTGGTGATGTAAGAAAGTTTCGCAAAATCTCTAAGTCTATGCCATGTTAACATTGTGTCCAGGCCCTTAAAATCGTGTTTGCAAGCTCATTGTGTGTGTGTGTGTGTGTGTGTGTGTGTCTGTCTGTCTGTCTGTCTGTGTTACTGGGATTGAACCCAGGGCTTACACTTGCTAAGCAAGTACTCTACCACAGAGCAACAGTCCTACCCCAAAATAGTTTCTTAAGATCTTTGCAATAGTTTCCAGCCAGACTAAGGTCACATCAGGTCGATCAGCCTGAGATTTGCTTTTCTATTCTGTTATCATCCCACTCAGTTTGCAAAATAGAAATAACAGCAACAAACTCTTTATTAACTAGCTGAGCTTACATTTAAACACCAACCTAGATAGCCCTGAAAGGTGTGTTTTATAGGAAACTAACCCTGTGGTACCAGTGGAGAAAATCACACAGCAAAATTTCAGCAAGTTGTGTTAAAGTCTAATTGGCTTTTACCACCAATTTGTGAACCCTGCAGCATTCAGACTACAAAACAGACAGGTGTTCCAACCAGCCTGGCAGAAAATTGCCTTGAGCAGGGACAAGGAAACAGCAAGAGTGCAAACAGTGGGTTGGTTTACATGAAGTCACTTCAGGTCACTTTCCTTACTTGGGTTGAAGCAGAGGGGACTTCCTCATCCTGCCAGCTCAGGTTGACCTGACTGGTTGTTGTGAATTTTGCTCCCCACTCCTCTGCCTTTTTTTTTAAACAGGGCTGATTGGAAATTTGACTCTTCCTCTTCTCATTTTGGAAGGGTCAAATCTTATAGGCAAACAGCTTAGGTTTAGTTTGGTAATGTGGAACCCTAGCATGAGTGACTTCATTTTGATCTGCAGAGACACTGTAGTATAGGAGCTCAGTGCAGTCAAGGCCTCCCATAAATTTATTTAACAGGATTTTCCCATCTGTGTCCACATCTTTGGTCACGTCTGTCCATCTCCACATGTACTATACAAGGTGTGACCAAAGAATATGGTGAATGTTAAAAATATTTTTTTAAGATTGACTACAGTAAGACACATTCCCTCAGAATCTTCCCCTTTACTTCAAGCACACTTATCCCATCATCGCTGCCACTTTCTGAAGCAGTTCTGGAGTACTCTGTCATGGTCTCAGTTGCGTTGTCATGGCTGCCTTGATGACCTGAATCAGTTCAAAACGTTCACCTATCCTGGTCATTTTGACTTCGAGGAAGAATCTGAAGTCGCATAATGCCAGATCCAGTGACAAATGTGGATGAGGACACATGGTAATGTTTTTACAAACCTGCCTTTTGGCTGCCACTGAGCAACTGCATTCACTGTTTTTGATCACACTTTGTGTAAAATACTCACAAAAGAGGATTCCCAGAAGTTCTTCAAAAGTAGCAAGAAAGATTCAAAGTGCGGGAGAGTATTATAGGAAGGATTGATGGCAGCGTGTCTTTTACAGTAATACATTTTTTAATTTAAATATTTACCCTATAATTGATCACCTCTTGTATGTTCAGCTCTGAGTTGAGAGCTTTCCCAGGCCATAGTGCAGTCTCGTGTGACCTGTCAGAGGCAGCTGCCCCACAGCACCCTGGCTCTCAGCTTCCTGAGCGGAAGTGGGACCTGACTGTCAGTTATAAGCCAAGCTAAGTACAAAATCCAGATATGTCAGCCAATTTTCTCTCCGTTGCAAGATTTCTTGGCAGAAGTTAACACATTTTGCCTAAGTCTAAGATAATACCCTCATTCCCACAATGAGAAGGCTTTTATAAAATGGATGTTCTATTTGCCTGTTTAAATATATAAAATATTGGTGTTCAACCCTGCAGTACCTTAAAATTTCTTAAGTTAAAAAAAAAACCCCACTGTAGGCCCCACACCACCCTAATTAAATGAGAATCTCTTTCCAACCAGAGTTAAAAAAATTTAACATCATATTTTAGGGAGGTAGACAAACTAACCAAATGCATACCTGTACTGGTCTATTTGCCATTGCTATAATGGACCTGGGATGCTGGGTACTTTGGGAAGAAAAGAGGTTTGTTGAGCTCACAGTTTTGGAGGCTGGAAGACCATGATTGGATGGCGCCAAGCGTTGTACCTCTGGTGAGAGCTCGTAGCATTGGTATCATGACGGGAGCCCCTGAGAGAGGGGGCGACGACATGCCAAGGAGAAAGCCCAAAGCTGCAGGAGCCGTTCCTGCCCCCTTACTGCCCTTGTGAGAGGAGTAACCAGGGTCCCGGAGAACTACTTTAGTGCCCCACCGCGGCTTCCACTGGGCCCCATCACCTGTCAGCACCTCCACACTGGCAACCAAGTTTCCAGCACATGAATCCTTGGGGACAAACCATGTCCAAACCGTGGGCATTAAACGATGAAATCAGCGAGCACACATTTAGGCCATAGGTTAATCTCATTTGCAGATTCTGCTTTTCTCCCTTCTCTCCCCTTTGTAAGTGCTGTTTGCACAGCATTCGGCTGACCTCTGGGCAGGGTTTTGCCCATCTCACCCAGGCCTCACAGCTCCCAGAACACCTTGTCTTCCCTTGTCCTTGTCATTTGACAGAGAACTTTTCATATTTTTCTCTTTTTTATTGTGGTAAAATACACATAATGTAAAGTTACCACCTTAACCATTGTTAAATGTACAACCCAGGGGGCATCAAATACAGTTGCGTTGTCATGCAGCCATCACCACTATCCATGCACAGACCTCTCACTGTCCCAAACGGGGGCTCTTTCCCCCTAAATGGCAACTCCTTATCCCCCTACCGTCAGCCTCTGCCAGCTTCTACTCTGCTGTCTGTCTGAGTCTGACAACTCTGTCTGCCTTGTGTAAATGATGTCATACCCTTCTGTGGCTGGCTTATTTCACTTAGCATAATGTCCTCAAAGTAATCTTTTTTGGAGTACATGCTGGTATGCCTTCCTTTTCAAGGCCAAATAATATTCCATTGTAGGAATAGACCTCAGTATCAGCATTCACCATGTTTTGACCGCACTTTAGAAAGATTCACAAAAAGAGGACTTGCAGAACTGCTTCAGAAAGTGGCAAGCACAATGGGATGTGTGTGTGCAAAATGAGAGGACTATTTTGAGGGAGATTATTGGTGCTGTATCTTATACCATAATAAAGTTTTTTTTTTTTTTTTTTTGCGGTACTGGGGATCGAACTCAGGACCCTGCGCTTGCTAGGCAAGCGCTTATTCCACTGAGCTATATCCCCAGCCCCCCATAATAAAGTTTTAAAGCTTCAAATATCCACTGTACCCTTTTAATCACATTTCATACTTTAAACACAGGGTCTGTGCTTGGCGCTGGGGATACAAATATGAATGAAAGCCCCCGCCTTTTGCGGTGCATGCCCTGGCACAAGTCTGCTTAGGACTGAGCTCAGGGAGTGAGATCTGCACTTTGCAGATGAGAAAGACACCATCTTGCTGGGGACATAGCTCATTGGCACAGTCTCTGCCGGACAAGGCACCATCTCTTCAGAGAAGAGGAAAGAAAGAGAAGGTGGCACACGCCCAAGAAGCCTGGAGGGCTTCCGGAGGGAATCCTTTGGCCCAGCCTACATCTCAGGGCACAAAGGGAGTAGGGTTTAGAGCAGGACCCAAGCGAACCTGACGTGGATGATCAGAGGTGAGCCTGGAATTCCATGGCAGCAGCTGGGGCCCAGCTGAGTGCAGGCTGCTTTAAGTCCATGAGTTCGTAGCTTCCTTTTTCCCAGCAGCATGCGGCAGGTCAGGGCAAGCCTGAGAGAGTGGTGCTCATGCCAAGCTGAGGACTGGCCCAGGCCTCAGCTGTCTGAAGAACAGGCATACGGTTGCTTGGCTGTGACTAAGTGGACAGGTGAGACCGGACAGAGACTGTGGGGTGCATGCAGCCACAGAGCAGGGTGGGACGAGGCGGGCAGGGAGAGCACCTGTACCCTGTGCCCACTGCCTGCTCCCTCCTTCTCTGCCCCTTTCCAATTTAATTTTTTTTTTTTTGTGGTACCGGGGATCGAACTCAGGACCTTGCACTTGCCAGGCAAGCGCTTATTCAACTGAGCTATATCCCCAGGCCCCTTTCCCACCTGCCTTCCCTCCCCAGACATTTAAGGTGGCTGCCTCAGACCCTTGCTATCCTAGGCTTACACTACATATGCTGCACGCAAGGTCTTTTCCTGTGTGGTTGCAGTCTGGTGTGGAAGAAGGACCCAAGAAGACAAGCCACTGTGTGGGACGATGTGCACAGGACTCTGAGGACTTGCAGGGGGCCCCTGGGGGGAGGGACTGTTAAGCTGAGGCCCACAGATAACAGGAGGACCAGCAGAGCAACGGGCTGGGTCGCCCTGGTGGCACCCCAGGCAGACACATCTGCGTGTGCACTTTCCCACCGCCCCCCCGGGGCCAGCTGGCCTCATTTCCGGTGCCCCACAGTAGCTGCTGCTGCTGCTCTGCCCCAGATCTGGAGGTCGCCTGACCCACAGAGCCCGAGTCTTCCTGTACGCCTGGATCTCTCTTCCCCTCCCTTTGCTCTGACCTCCTTTGTCTGCTTTTTTCTTTTTGCTGTTGCCACCAAAAGGTGGCTGTCCAGGTGCTTCTTCAGATTGTCACCTTCCGTGTTTCTATCCCCTACCTGGCCTGCTCTTAGGGGCTCCATGCTGTCACACACACCCCCTCCCGAGCTCTCAGACTTGTGGAGGGCCCGGCCACTTGGTCTTATCTAGGACCCCTGCAGAGCCTGCTTTGCCCCAGCAGTTGTCTCTGCAGTCGCTCTCACCTTCCCGCCCCTCCCCAAGGAGCTCTCACTCCTGCCTCAGCCCCTGCCTTGTCCCCACCACCTGGCTTGGCCCTGCCCTCGTGTGTGCTGCACTCCCAGCTGGCACGTCCTAGGCCGCCCTCTTCCTGACTCCCATGTTCTGTGACAGCTCCAGAAGGGGCTCAGGCTGTTCCTTATTTTCTTTTCCACTTGCTGCTATCCTTGCCTTTATGACAAATCAACGTGGCCTGTCCATGTCTTGCTCAGCCCCTGGCTGAATGCCCCTTCCTGTAGTGCCGGACCTCAGCGGAGCATCTCCCCAGCACCTCTGTGTCCAGGGAAAGAGCCTCTGTTGCTCTTTGAGGGCACAAACCTCTGCCCGCTGGCTGCATCTGCACCCCATCAAAGCTCAACATCTTTTCCCTTGCCTTCTAGCGACGCCTGTGGTCTTTACCCCCCTCAGTCTCTTGGGACAGGCTCGAAGGTCAAGGGCACATGCCCTTCTGCCTTTGTGCATGGGTTCTGCATGGAGGCTTGTATGAACTAGCTGTTCAGCCAATAGGTGTTAAGTGAATGCACAGTATGGTTTCAGCGAAACCACAAAAGTAAGTCTTTCTGATTTCACTACTAAATAGTAACCTAAAAGTGCACCATATTATAGTAGAGCCAAGAACAAAGATCCTAGACATTCATCGATCTAAATGCTGGCTTCCACTTTCACAGTATCACCGAGCCACATCCCCTGTGTGAGTTACCAGGACGGTTTTGAACACACATTGACTTTGGGAAATTTTTCTCCAGATTATAAGAAGTCTAGCCGAAGGTGCAATGTAACATAGCTTTATTCATGGAAAGTGTCAGGTTTTAGCAGGGACCTCAAATACCACACAATCTGTTAATTTCTAACGTCTGTGTCTCTCCAAGAAGTGCCCTGAGGCTCCTGCTCTGCCCCAAGGCCCAGGTTTCCAATTCAACGAGCTGAACAGACCAGACGGTGTCAGTAGAAGAGTGACTGAACCTGCCCAGTCTGCAGGCATGAAAAGGCAGGTCTCCCTGTGGCCTGTGGGTCTGAGTAGCCCTGACTGCTGGCCTTCTAAGTTTCATTTGGCAAGTGTGCGAGATTATAGAGAGACAGTGCTATTCCCCAGAGGCTACTTGGCTACCTGGCGCTCTCTCCCCCTCTTCCCCTTGCCCTCTCCTCTCCCTCCCTCTCCATTTCTGTCATTTGTGTGTGTCTCTCTTTGTCTCTCTGTGAGTATCTCTGTGTATCTTTCTTTTATACACACACTTCTGCCCAAGTAAGGGAAATGTGGGGAGAAAGTACAACTTTAAGAAAATGAAAAGACATTTATGAATTGTGATATGCAGCTGGTTTTTGTCCTTGTAATGTTGGCCCAGTAAAGACAGTGAGTAACAAGGAAGGAGACTCAAACCAAAGCAGGGATTGTTTGCATTCCTTAGGGGGAGCATCTCGCTAAGACAGGGAACCCTTCTGAGTGGGGGGAAAGAAGAAGAAAGAAGATTAAACTCGAATTAGGCAAATGTGTATGCAGTGCTGAGACGTGGGGCTGGTAAGCCTGGGTTGAAGAGAAAGGCTTCTTAGAAGCTTAAGTGAGAGACAGCTGTTGAAAATTCATAAAACACGTTGACATTGTGGCATTAGCACTTCTTTAATAAAGGGTGACACTCTCAGAGGCCTGAGAGTTAAAGACCTGCAGAGTTGGGCTAAGCCAGCAGGCACCTCTGCCAGCCCCTGAGGAGGGGAGGCCACGCTAGTGGGGATGGGCCCAAAGCCATCAGCCCGGGCCGTGGACACCTCTTGTGCCATGAATTGAGGAGCGAGCGTAGTTGATGGGGTGACTTTAGTTGTATGAAGGTGATGCAGTTCACATAAGCACAAGTGTGCTGGGACTCACACTCGCGCACGTGCACAGGCCCTGTCTGAGATCAGAGTAAACCCCTCCCACCTTGCACACCATAGTTGGCCTTCGTTTTAAGAACGGATGTGCCTCTATGGGGGTTGGATGTTGCTTTTTCAGTTCCCTTAGCTCCTTTGGGATGTATATGCAAAAAAATCAGTATAATGAATAAGGGAAAGCATTGTTACCTAGACCAACAGCAAGCCCAGCCATTTGGAAATAACATCAAGAAAAGAACTCATAATATAAAATAAGAAAACAACAATTGTACATAGTTGGATGCATTGATACATTGTTTTAAACAGGACACTAGTGGATTTCACAAACACTTCTGGAAAGGTTTTCCTCCAGGCTCTACTCTGAGCCCTGGGACACAGCCCAAAGAGCTAATGAACAAAAGCTGGTCCCTCAGAAGCTTCGCGCTCTGGGGAGTGTCATGCAGCAGCCGCCCGCACCATTAAGGCGCCATTCTGAAGATCCGTCATCTCCCATTCACGTAGGTTCTGATTTTAATGAGGTCCCCTTTTTATTCTTTTAGGCAGAAGAAAATGGCTTTCCGGACAGTATTGGAGATCCCCTCTCAGGTAAGTGATCCACCCTGAAGACATGGGGCAGGGGGCAGTTCAAAGTTAATTTGAGGATTTTGTTATTGACTTTTGTGTGTGGCTTTATAATTTTACATGACAGTCCATGGTTAAGTCTCATGTATCTTGATGACAGGTTTCTAAGGTGGTAGCAGGTTGGTGTTGTACAGCTTGGTGTCCCTTTACCCTCACTAGGTGCCCTGGAGGGTGCATTCAGATGCAGCCCAGGACAGTCCTTACCCCTTTGCCCCAAACAGCCCTCTCATGCCCGGTATCCTTGTGCACATCTGGAACTCCGTCTCCTGTGTGGCACATTTCCTGATCTCCTCGAGCACCTGGGGGGCAAGCTTCTTGAAGGCCACTCGTTTGGCTACACTTGTGAATGTTGATGGGGATTCTTGGGTCACCATCTCATGGGTGGCAGAAGACCATGTTCTCATCCCCTGCTGTGGAACCCAGGTCGGAAAGGGTGAGGGAAGCCTAACGTGAATTTTTAAAATCTGTCCTGCAGAACAGAGCAACTTTCCATATTACTTGTCATGCAGAAGTGCAAGGAAAGATTTACTTTACAAAATTTCACAAGAGCCTTTGAAGAGTATTTTCTCTGTGCTAACCCACCTTGGCTTGTGAAGGGCACAGCAGGGCTTTTAGTGTGTTCATCTGTAGACACATTAAAGTTTGCCCCTCTATACTATTGTTTTTTGCAGTCCCAGGGGTGGAGCCCAGTGGCTCAGACATGTTAGGGAAGTGCTTTGCCACTGAGCTACACCTCTAGCCTATATATATATTTTTTTCCTAAAAAAAGTCTATATTTTAATTTTTAAGGACTAATACCTTCCACATTAATGTGGCATGTTAGCCAAAATAAAAATGAACAAAGAAATTTATTTAGGAATAACTATAAGCCCTTGAAGTTCTTGTATGAGTTTGGGCCGTAACTAGTTCATAGGTGAACTTTAATCAAGCTCCTTGTTGTCTCCAGAAATATTTACTTGTGTCAAAACCAACAGAAGCCTGGCATGCATGAGGTCCTGGGTTTAATTCGCAGTGCTGCAAAACAAACAACCCTAGAAGTGTCAAAGGGCATAAACTTTTGTGACAGCTGGTAACATGCATGTGTGTTGGACACCCCTCAAGCTGCTCTGAGGAGCAGAAATGGTGCTGTTGGGATTGGTGTCTGCAGAATCTTGCATGTGCCCAGCCTGCAGATGGCTGGCTTTTTATTTGCCTTATTTTCTATAAACAAACAAGAGACTGGATTCAGTGGCCACTAATTAAGAACCTACGATATGCCAGGTGCTCTTAGAAATGCTCTACAGGGTTGGGGAGCTCAAGCTGAGTCTGCTCATCAGCTCTGTTCCTTTCTCTACCATACAGATGCGGTGAGGGAGGCATCACAGGGTCACACAGGAGTAAATAGGATTCAAGGCCCTGGCCTGGCTCCAGCTGCCCCCCAAGGATATGGCAGAACTACACTGGGACCTGCAAGATACACCCTTGCTTAGCTGAAGGTCCTTTGGAAGAGTGGGATTCAGGCCCCACTGTCTCAGATGAAGTCCTATGCTGGAACACAGCCAGAGGCCACTGGTCCCCTAAGTCTCTGAGTGGCCAAAATGCCTTTCATAGAAGCTTTGTACTTGCTATGAGTAAGGCTCTGGCCTTAATCCAAGGCCTGGTTTTTATTTAATTCATGCCCTTTGAAAATCTTAGCTATCTACAGTGCAGTCTACTACTGGTTAAAACATGCAGTGGGTGTGGTGCCTCATGCCTGTAATCCCACTCTGGGAGGATAAGAGAAGAGGGTCACATGTTCAAGGCTGGCCTAGTTAGTGATTTAGGAGACCCTGCCTGAAGATAAGGGGAAAAAAGGCTGGGGGTGCACCTTGGTGCAAAGGCCCTGGGTTCAGACCCCAGTACTAAATAAATAAACAGACAAATAAGCGAGCAAGGTGGAGGACCCTGTGGTGGAACACTGGCCTGGACAAGACTGGACAAACTGATAGCAACAATTTATAATCAAGGAAAGTGGGAGGATACAAGTCACAACCAGTCGCTTATACAGATTTTCAAAATGAAAACATTTGGACATTAAGGGGGTAAGCCTCGGTTATCCTATATGTTCAAAACATTCACCAGATTTGCAGATTCATCTCTCCAGTTTGGCCAGTGAATTGAAGCATCACTCTCATATCTCAAATTGGAAGAAATAATTGAAGAAAACTCTGGTTGTGGCCTTCCCTTCTAGGGTCAGTAATGTGACGTGTTCCCTGACACTGGCCTACTGTGGCTGGCTTTTCGGGGATGATCTTCTGGAGACCTTGCATAATTCAACAACTTTCAAGTCTAAAATTAACTTCTCCACAGAAATGAATGTAAAGTAGGATTTTGGTATTTTCAGATTAGGCCTATAAAATGACATTTTGCTCGTATCCTGTCATGTCAGAAACACATTACTCAAATTTAAGTAAAAATTCTACAGTAAATGTTTAATCTAGATCCTTCCAAATGTGTAAGAGTCTGTTTCATGTGTGTGTGTGTGTGTATGTGTGTGTGTGTGTGTGTCTTCTACACTACAGTTTTATTTGATGACAAAACTGAGGCCCAGTGTAATTGATTTGCCTGGATCTACCCAATTTCAGTGAGATTCACCAGACCTACAGTCCACTTTCACTTGGTGTCTCTTTAGGATGTTTCAGAGAGAGAAAATGAAGTTGTATTTTTCCTTTTGGTTAAGAGATCAGACGGTGGGCTGGGGAGATAGCTCAGCAGCACAGCACCTGCCTGGCAAGTGTAAGGTCCTAAGTTCAAGTCTTGGTACCTTGGGTCTGTTTTTTCATAGATAAAAATAATTCTGCATCACTTTCCAGCTTATCACATCTAACTACTTCTGATAAGTAATGTGGTGTATGTGCGCCCCAACCCAATGATTTATTGAAGCCAGAAACTGGCATCTTAAATATATTTACTTCCAACCACATTGGAAACTACACACAGAGATAAAAGGCATAAATGTGTACTCTTAATAAGCATGACTGCAGAAGTATGTGATTCTATTTGACATGAGGTGATATTTTGCAGGCTCCAATCTGATCATTTATAAGTCACCTGGGATAGAGTTATTTTATTTTGGGACCACAATACTTTGCTTTCTCTACAGTTGCCAATATAAAGTGTTTACAGTTAATTGTTTTGAACTGATTCGAGACCTAGTTGGTGATCCCAGGGAACTTCATTCCAAGCCCTCTGAGAGCTAACACGGTGCTGAGCACAGGGGAGGGAAGCTTGGTGTGGTAAGAGCTCAGGGGAGCCAGAGAAGCCTGGGTGTACGAGATGAAAGGGCACCTTCCCGGCAGCAAGGCACGTTAGGTCCGTCTGTGATCCGCTGCCAACATCCTGACTGCAGCTACTTCTCGGCTCAACTAATCACGACCTCTGTGAATTCTGAATCTCATTCCAGTTCACAATTAACTGTTAATTGACTGATGTTTTCTAATGCACCGTCCCCAAAGGTGAGAGCTAGACATGACACCATCGCACATTAACTTTTTCCTATGATTGCTTTAAATGACATCAACATTCGCTGTCAATGAACATGCTTGATCCTGAAGTCTTCTTTAGAGTATAGTGTGAAATACACATGTGAGGAAGGACGGAGGGTAAGGAGCGGGGAGAAAATGCCCCACAGGGAAATCCATTCATCTCTGGTGGTTGTAGAGACATTAGGGATCCAGGTATTCTTTTATTTATTTTTTTACTTTTTAAGAGCTAGGATCTCACTATGTTGCCCAGGCTGACCTTGAACTTCTGGGCTCAAGTGATCCTCCTACCTCAGCGCCCCAAGTAACTAGGACTAGAGGAGCATATCATGGCACCCAGTAACTATCTAGCAGCTCTTCACCAAAAAAAAGTGACTGTGACTCCAAAATCTAACTCTGGCCTCCTCCTTGTTTACTCTGGAAGCATCTGAAAGGCCGTGATTTTCAACCCTGCTGCACTTGAGACGCCGGTGGGTAGGAGGGACAGATGGTTAAATTCCCTTGTCCAGACTAATTGAATAAGGATCTTGGTGGGTGGAGCCAGCCATCAAGATTTTGTAAATTTCCTCCAGGGGATGGAGGAGGTTGGTGGGTTCCATCTCAGAACAAAGTTTAGAAGGCTGGTGGTGATTACCCATCACCCGTATCTGGGTGTTGTTCCACATGTACCACGTGCTAGGATGGGCTTTAGCGGATTATCCTTCAACCCTCACAGCCACCTTATGCAGTGGCTGCGGTCTGCCCAGTGCAGGCAGTGAGACAGGAGCTTAGCACACTTGGTACCCAGTACAAGTACAAACCTGAGCTCGCTGTCCCTGAGGCTCATGCTGGAAATCTGCAGGTACACAGTGAGCCTTCACCGTAGCAGACGGTTGTCTTTCTTCTGCCTCGTGCATGGTCCTTAAGCATTAAGCACATGGCTACGGAGCTGGGCCAGGTGGTGCACACCTGTAATTCCAGAGTCTTGGAGGCTGAAGCAGGAGGATCACAAGTTTGAGTCTGCCCTGGGCACTTTAGGAGTTTAGTGAGACCTTGTCTCAAAATGGAAAAATAAGGGGGCAGGGCTGGGGATGTGGCTGGGTGTGAAGGTGCTGGTTTCAGCTTCCAGGACTGGGGAAAAAAGTGTCCAGTGGCTTGACTATGTCTAAGTAGCATCTCATGGGCTTCCCAGAGGTTTCTGATGTGACTCTTTAGCTTATATCACACTCCTCATTCACTTGATTTAGTTTATTAAGCACCTACTGTATACCTGGCGTACAGCAGAGATATTGGGCATCAAAGTCCTTTTCCACTTAGAGTTCCAGTTGCGAGAGACAAGCAATAAATACAGAAAAAATATGCAATTTCATGTGGTGAAAAGAGCCTAGAGGAATATGAACAAAGGTAATAGGATGGTACCTGGCAGAGAGATGCTGCTCCATGAGCTAAGCAGACATGTGGAGAACTGAACAGCACCAGGGAGCCAGTAGTGTGAGGTGCCAGGGAGGATTCTGGGGAGTGGACTTGCAGGGGCAAAGGCGCTATAGCTAGCACTCCACAGACAAGCGTGGATGGTAAAGAGCAGCCAAGAGGTGACCCAGTGGACTGACTGTACAGGCTTCCCTTTCCTGCCCGCTTAAAAAATACACCCAGGCCAGGGGTTATGCCTTGTGTCTAGATGTCCCCCCCAAAGCCTTGTGCAGTCATAGATAGGGCTTGTTCAGAGGTGGCTGGATTTATAATGTGTTGTGCTGGGGTCAAGAGTATGTGATCACTAAATTAGTCCGCTGACTGGTTTGGTATAGTCCTGGGTGTGGATTTGGGAAGGCCCACCCCAAGTGTATTACCTACCCTAAGGGTGGGTAACCTGGATAAAATGTAAGGGACAGAAAGAGGGCTGCTGCTGTCACTTGCTACTTTGCTGCCTTCTGCCTGCCATGAACTATCTCTCCTCTGTGATGCCCCTCTACACGCCACCCTGCCTTGGAGCCAGCCAACTATGAACTGAAATCTCCACAAACTGTGGGCTATAAGAAACTTCCTCCTTTAACTCTGGGTATGAGGCATTTTATTTCAGCAATGAGAGAAGTAACTCAGACACCAGGCGAGGTGTAGCACACCCCTGATCCCAGGTACAGATCTTGGGAAGCTGAGGCAGTGGATCACAAGTTTGAAGCTAGCCTAGGCAACTTAGCAAGAACATGTTGCAGAATAAAATTTGAAAAAAAAAAAAAAGAGCTGAAGATACAGCTTAATTCTGCCTGAGTTGAATACCTAGTACTGCATAAGCAAACAAATATGTAGATAAACAAACAACATATTAGATAAGATTTGCTCAAGACTTGACAGAAAAGATTTCTTATCATCAGTTCTGAAATTATTACCACCTTTATCTAACAGAGGAGGAATCTGAGGTCAACAGATGTTACTCGGTCCGAGAAGTGAAGTTTCCAGCTGGTTGGAGCACAGGGATTTCAGGAACCCCACACAGTACTGACTGGAAAGATGACCTGGGACAGTGACTGTCACTGACCCAGTGCAGGGCTGGTAGACATTAGGGACCAGGTAAATGAGTCATTGTGGCCTGGAGAAATGGGCCTCCCTCCCCTGACCATCTTTCTTACTGTAAGCCAGTACTCAAGCTAGGCTTGCAGAGGGCAAATCTTCCCAGGGCTTCGGCCTCTCGTGGAAGTAGTAGTAAAAAACTAATAGTATATTCCAGTCTTGCTTTATATCAGGGAAACTAGAGAGCCCCTGACTTAGGATGAGGACCCTAATTATTACAGAAGCTAAGTGACTTTTTTATAGAAAATTACATTTTTTCAACAATCCACCCTTTTTGTCACCAACCTAGAATTGGTACACTTTTTTGTATTTAAAGACTAAGTGTGTGTGTGTGTGTGTGTGTGTGTGTGTGTGTGTGTACCCAGGGTCTTTGCAACTACACCCCAGCCCTTTTTTATTTTTTATTTTGAGACAGTCTCAGTCGCTAAGTTGCCCAGGCTAAGCTTGAACCTGTAGTCCTTCTGTTTCAGCCTCACAGAATCCTGAGATTACAGGCGTGAGCCATCACGCCCGGCTCCAGTTCTGTACTATTTTCTACCTAGTTACTGCTAGTAGATACCAGCTGTGTTCTCTTCCTTTACTATGTGCTCTCTCTTTGCCTTCCAAGATTCATTAAACAATTACAAATCTACCATGTCTCCCATGGAAAAGTACAGTTCTCATTTAGAAAGTGAATTTTGAACTTCCAGGAAGAATTTATCAGGAGAGGATGGGTCAGTTGGCTGTCATCATAGTAGCTTTCACTTATCCAGTGACTGACGTGTGCCCAGTGCTTGTCATTGGAGAGGCTTCCAGTCATAACCCAGCTTTCCCTGTTCCTAATGAAGATGTCTTTGACTGAAGTCCTTCTTCCCAGGGACATCTCCCAGGTTTCCTGTTCATGCGTGATATACATGATAGCTTGTTGAAGTTTAGTGGGACAAAATGTATTGGGTGGAAATAAAATTGTTTCTTCTGCTGAAACCCCTGGGAGTGCTAATCAATTTATGATTTGAGAAGGATCAAAAACCATTCATGTTGGCAGGATATGAAGGCCACAGTTCAATAAATACTTCATGCTTTGAGTTTCTGAAAACACCAAAAGAAAACATGGGTAGGTTTTTCAGCATATCATTTTTTAACATATGGAATTGACAAAGACTTTTTTAAAATTAGTGCCTTATGCTAAGAAAGGTGAGTTAACATTCTGACCAGAGCGTTGTTAGGGTGTCTTGTCCACCCTCTTCTTTCCCTCCCTCCCTCCTTACTTTCCTCTCTCTCTTTCTCCCCCCGCATCACTCTCTAGTCTTTTATTTCCTTGAGGTACCGGGGATTGAACCCAGGGCTTACACACTAAGCTACATCCTCAGCCCTTTTTTATTTTTTATTTTGAGACAGGGTCTCAGCTGGGCTTGAACTTGTAGTCCTCCTGCCTCAACCTCTGAGAAAGTGCTAGAATTGCAGGCACCACCACACCTGGTTTCATTCATCTTTGTTAGCACTGAGTACTAGTTTTTAAAGTATTTTTGTTTAATTTCTGTAAAGTGACTTTGGGCACATGGACCAACAGCCTTAGAATGCTCATACCCAACATCTCATTACGGGTAAGGGCATTAAGATGTGGCAAACATTTATATGAAAGGTCTGCATGGCACTGTCACTCACAGTTCTGAAAATATGGGAGAAGTCTAAGCATTCAACAGTTTATTCAAAACCCATAATTATATATTTTCCAAATTTTCTACACTGTGATTATATTAGCTTTAAATATTTTTTAACCAAACTTAAGAAAATACACCGCAGCAAGCCGAGTGGTCCGGCTTGGCCGGAGCGCAGGATTACTTGAGGAAGCACAGGAAGGAGAGTGGCAGGAGCTGGGAACTGGCAGCGGGGCTGTGGCGGAAGTCTGCAAGGGCTGGGGAAGCCAGAGTGTGCGGGAGGGCTCTGCGCTTGGGCTGCTTCTGGGTGCGCTTCCTCAGGACCCTTTAGGTGCACTGACTTGGTGACGGCACCTGGGAATCAAGAGGAGTTTTCAGTAGTTGGCTTTAGAGCCTGGGAGAGCAGAGGACTCATCACTCAGAATCACTGGCGCATCCGTTCCCTCTTCAGCACGGACTAGGCACTTACTGTGTGCCCAGGTATATTAACCAGCTTTCCCATCCCCGGGACACAATACCTAGCACTCACGACTCACAGGAGGAGAGGTTTGATTTGGCACATTATTCGGGAGATTCAGTCCGTGGTCAGCTGGCTCCAAGGCAAGCACGTCAAGGCAGAAGGGCCTGTGGAGCAAAGCTGTTCAGTTCGTAGTGGCAGAGGGAACAGGCCTAGAGACGCGGGACCAGGGACCATAGGAAGTACCTAAGGTCACACCTCCAGGACTCACCAGACATGCACAGAACTGTGCTCTCCCAGTCCCCAGGCTAATCAGATTGACACTCTACCCTAACCACCACACAAGGGCTGGACTGTCTTGTAAATGCAAAAGGCAAAGACCCTACCTGCTAGCAACCTAGTGAGATCATGTCTCAAAAGTATAAAAGGTCTAACAATGTAGCTCAGTGTGAAGGCCCTGCATTCAATACCCAGTATGCCCCAAAAAGGCCTAACACTGTAATAAAATGTTCCTGTGTTTACATCTTTGGGCTGTTATCCCAGAAGTCACATCAGTAAGTCAAAGAGTATGAGCAAAATTGTCATAGCTTTTGTTTTGTTGCCTTTTGATTTGTACTTGGCTCAGAACTGCTGCTTCTCAAGATCACCAAAGTGACTCTCTTGGTCCAGCATCTTCACTTTCCTAAACTGGGAGGCCATGGATCAGTGTGATACCATATACAGCAATGGTTATCATCACTTCCCCAGAGTCTTCCAAGCCATTGATCTCTAAAGAAGCCCTTGGGCTTGGCAAGGTGGTGCATACCTATAATCCCAGCACTGGTGAGGCTGAGGCAGGAGGATTGTTTAGAGTTGGAGGCCAGCCTGGGCTACAAAGTGAGTTCAAGGCCAGCCTAAACTACATAATGAGACCCTGTCCCCAAAAAAATTTTTTTTAAAAAGAGAAAGAAAAGAGAAAAGGAAAAAGCCCTTGGCTGTCTCAGAGACTGCACTGCACATCAATTTGCCGTGTTTCGCAGACAGTACTTTGTTGTAAATGACTTGCCAACAGTGTCTTACCCACTCTCTCCGTCCTCCCACTCCACACCCAGTAACAAATGAGGCTGAGGACCCTGAAGGGAAGAAAACGGCTCCCTGTGGGGGCCGGGACAGCCGGTGCCCGCAGCACTCCTCTGCCTGTTTACACCTCACTGCGCACCTGAGGCTGTTGGCTGCACTTCAGAGGGAGCCCCACAGGTGAAGAAAACAGAGATAAAGGCCTAGGGAAGATAAGGTGGCCGTAAATTTTAAAAGTGTTCTGGCACTATCAATTATCACTTGTTTTCAAATATGCATATGGAGTGGATATTCCAGGTTTTTTTTCAAGGACTTTTAAAGAATTGCACAATCCCTTGCACCCTAGCATGCTGTTTGGTGTTTAAAAGCTGTCAAGGGCAAAGGTTGGGTGTGCACAAGCCAGGGCTGGCTTCTCTGCAGGCTGGGACCTGTCACCTGAACTGTGATCTGTCCCCAGAGAGAGCCCAGAGCCCTCATTTGGGTCAGCGGTCCTACTATACATATGGGAAGATGTAGACTGTCTTGGACAGAAATAGAAAGCCTTACTAATTCTTCCAGCTCTAAAAAAAAAACAACTTATCATGTAAGTACTGAGCAGTAAGTGTTCTTCAGTGTTCCTCTCTAAGAAAGGCTGATGCTATTGATAATTCAGCAGGAAAATGAGGAAATAAGAAATGAACGTGTAGGGCCAGGGAGATGGTTCAGTGGCACAGTACCTGCCTGGCAAGCACAAGGTCCTGAGTTTGATTCCTGGTAACAAAAAAAAAAAGATAATGCCATTTGGGCCGGGAATATAGCTCAGTGGCATAAGTGCCTGTCTGGCAAGCACAGGGTTCTAAGTTCCATTCCCAGTACCAAAAAAAAAAAAAAAAGAGAAAGCATGAACATGTAGGTGTGGCCTCAGCTGACCTGTGGACTCTTTCTCCCTGCAGATGTCAGCAAGGACCACCCCTGCAAAGAAGACTGTGCTTGTTCCTCCTGCTCACTGCGGGCCCCCACCATAAGTGACTTGCTCAATGACCAGGACTTATTAGATGTGATCAGGATAAAGCTAGATCCCTGCCACCCAACAGTGAAGAACTGGCGGAATTTTGCAAGCAAGTGGGGCATGCCCTATGATGAACTGTGCTTCCTGGAGCAGAGGCCTCAGAGCCCCACCCTGGAGTTTCTGCTGCGCAACAGCCAGAGGACGGTGGGCCAACTGATGGAGCTGTGTCTCCTCTACCATCGTGCCGACGTGGAGAAGGTCCTGCGCAGGTGGGTGGAGGAGGAGTGGCCCAGGCGGGGACGAGCTGACCACCCTGACCACCGCTCGCACTTCTAGAGCCCCTGTCCTCCTGGCACGGGCCTCCTGCACCCTGGAGCAACCACAGCCAAGGAGGAACGTGAACCTGTTCCTTTTAAGAGTTTAAGATGAGGACCTGGAGTTTTCGGACATTGTTTTCCCTAAGCCTGGTGGTTTTGTGGAGGAGTAGTTTCTGGTTTGGTGGCAGATCGTTTATTTCTTTTTGCACATCTGATTTAATTTAATATTTGAATGTGGAATTGGGAAAGAATATTTTATAGACTTACATGAGGGCCAGTGGCTACAATCGGGGTGGATTCATGCCATGAGAAAATAAAACGATCCTCTCAAGTACTGCTGAAGATTTCAGTGGGACCCAAGACTGTTGATGGCTCTAGACATAAGGACATCATCACAGACAAGCACCTTGGTGACCAGAGACATGTACAGCCTAGCAGAAGACAGCAACAAGAAGTTACCCTGTTTTGTCTTCTTGTTACTGTTTTGTTGTAAAGTGATTAACAGGGTGCTAGTACTATGTGGACATATGCTATAGACCACACGCACCATCCTTTTTATTCAAAGTTGTGTACCCTGTAGACTGTCCACAATGTCATTTGCTTCTATATTTTTCAAAGAAATATGAAAACTGGTAGTTACTGAGAGGGCAGAGTGAAGAATCGGGGTTTAGTAAGTATCACGGGAAAGGTATTGGACAAAGGAAACCACTCAAAATGCCCTTTTGTTACCCAGGATTTAAAAAAAGTTAATTTAATATTTACTTTTTCTTCTTTTATAAAAGGCAGAGTGCTTCATCCCTGCAACTCAGTTAATTAATAAATAAGAATCACCTGGCCCATTGTTGAACCGCACCCACCTCTGGCACCTAAAGTCCCAGATGAAAATTAGACCCACGGACGCCACAGGAGAGAGTAGCCATACACAGGAACGTTTCTGCGGATGAATTAATAATCCAAATCTTAAAGGAGTTTACACCAAATGGAAAGTTTGGTTTAAAGAATACTTAGCGTTCTTCTTTGATCATTTTAGGAATAGGCGGTTTTGGGGACAGGAGGGTTTGTAACTGAGGAAGTCAGACTTTCTAGGTTCTTTGGGGGCGCAAAGAGAGACAGAGGCCCAGCTTGGTCGGGCTGACAAGCCCACGAAAGCGCTATTTGGTTTCGGCCATGGGCTTAGAAAGTGAAGGCCCTCTGTTCAGCTTGTGGGGGCTTCTAGATTAGCCCCCAATTAAAAAGAGACCAAAAGGATGAATATAGTACTGACTGACACCACAGAAAGATTAGGGTCAGCGCAAAAGAATGTCAGCTGCCAAACCATCACGTTTCTTCTGCTAACAGTTATGGTGGTTTCATTGGGTTGCTAATACACAAGGTCAGTGTCCCTGCCAGATGCAAACTCTAAAGCTTCTGCTGCCGAGACGTACTCATCCCAGCCGGTGGTCAGCACACCTGGTCAGAGTTACCAGGTGAATATCACACTTTTTTGCCAAATATATTTAATGTAACAACCAGTAATAAAATGTGATTTAAAAAATTGATTCTCCAGGAAATTGGTGTTCAGTGAGGCCTTTGTTACATGTGTACTTCACGGAATCAGTCAGGATCCAGGTTCTGTAGAGAACTTGATGGGAGACATTCTAGTTGCCCCCGAATTTGATTTGATGTATTACATCCTCCCTCTCCCTCCCCC